>JARKIE010000770.1:0-25255 GCA_029378255.1 Mycena rosella
TAGAGCTTTACCCACAGAAGGTCACGGTTCGTTGACGGAAAAGCATTCGTGATGTCCAAAAATGCAATCCACAGGGTTCGGCCTTCCGCTCTGGCCCTCTCAATCATGCACTGCAAAACGAAACCATTGTTGTTGGTACGGTATCCTTCCCTGAAACCATTCTGAGAGGGGGGAATAATACCATTCTCCTCCGCCCAAGTGTATATTTGTTTGTGGATGAGTAAACATATAAGCTTTAGGAAGCAACTCTCAAGCCCAATCGTACGATAACTGTTCGGGTCCGACAATGGCTTGTCTTTCTTGGGGATTGCAGTGATAAGAGTTGTGAGCCAAATTGCAGGTGAATCATTTCGCTCAATGCATTCGTTGATCAGTGTACAGAGGTTTTGTTCTCAATCTCCAGAATTCCACGGTAGTGCAGGTAGTCCACACCTCCTGCTGTTTTGTAGTGGTCCCCGAGATGATCTTTTTGAGTCCCACACTGTGGCGATCACCGAAATTTAGTCAGCAAAAAACCGGCTAGAATTATGTTGTTTGTTTAGTGGGCCCAAGTTTTAGTGGGGAAAAAAATCTACTGAAATATAGGATCTTCGTCTCTTTGTTTCTCCCACAAAAATCCAGAATTTTAGTGGGAGAAAAAGTTGGGGACAAAGGGAAAAGTCACGTGTTCCTGTTTTGTCCGACTAAAATATCAAGAGGTGATTGATCTCTGGATCTCTCAATATGATGTTGTCAGTGATCCATGGAGCGGAACACTGGCAGTCATCGGCATCACAGCCACTTCCCTTTTCGGTTCGAGCCAGGCTCGCTGGCGAGCACTCTTCCATTCCTCATCTCTTGTACTTCCCTCATGCTGTGGTTCAAGTATTCTGCTCTAACACTATACATGAAAAAATGCCGTAATGTGGCGAAGGAAGTTGATTATGTATATGTGCAGCATTTACAGTGCTAGGATTCCATACAGTTTACAGAGTGAGTTAGAAGTGAGCACTGGAATGGAGGGTGGCCTTAGCGAGTGCCAGCAGCGGCATTGAGAGCCTCTCTGAGGCGTCGAGAGTTGGGCACAATGGAAAATGATGGCCTGATCTGGTCAACGCTGCTGCTGATCATCACTTCCTTTTTTGGGAGGGGTCGTGGGACTTATTGGCTAATCCAGAGATCGATCACCTCTTGTAAAAGATAGAGTCTTTGTAGGGGAAAGAAAGAAAGAAAGATCCTATCTTTTAGTGTAGTTTTTTCCCCTATAAAACTTGGGCACACTAAATGAACAACATGATTCTGACCCGTTTTTCCCCGATTAAATTTCGGTGATTGCCGCAGTGCCAGCATTTATAGGTTTTGCATCCAAAATTTTGCCGGTCATGTCACGTGTCCACTTGCAGGGAGTGTGTCACGATTTGACCCCAATCTAATCGCGCCAACACCGATCGATGAGCACGTGACCCCAGTGCTTGTTGCATGAGCGCTTCATGCCGATGGCATAACATGGGAGGACTTTGCTGGCTAAAGATCACACGGCAACGGAACACAATAGTCGTTTCCATGGACTATATTTAGTATTGACACTTGACACTTGACGTCTCCGATCACGATTCACCTGGTAACCTCATTGTATTATATACTTAGCTACTTAAGTTCACACGGTTCGACAACAGTATAAGTAGAGTAGCTATTCACTTGTAGTTCTTTAGTCTTTTATTCAATCATCTTTTCGAGACATCTACCTGCACTTCCCAATCCACTCTCTTGTAGAGTTGGACGCAAGGTCTTGACTGTGACAGAGTGATTGGCACGTACCTTATCATTGTTGACAACTCCGACTTCGACTAGTGGTACATTTATCTTCTTTCTTGAATTCTTGACACTGTGAAACTATACAGTGGCACTATAATGTTCTGCATGCGCTCGTTTGAGCTCGTTTCAGTGCCAAATGACTTCAAACAAAATACTAGCATGAACATAGAGTAGTTTTAGGAGCTTTTGAACTGTTTAACCCATACCTTCCCTGGTCAGACAGCTCACAGTAAAATATTTGGGTGATTTCTGAAAACCCAGTCTGTGGTTTTGTCATAAAATGGTCTGCATAGCATGAAAGTACTCGGAAAATGGACCAACTTGACATTTTGGTTCATATGAATTGATGGGGATTTGGGCTCTACCTTCAAGTTGTCCATTTTCGGTATTTTTGGCCGTTTTGTCTCGAAAATGTTAAAAAGTGCCCACTTGTGCCTCACATTCTTAGCTCAAAACCCCACCAATTCGGGTCAGCTAAAATGTCAATAAGGATAATTTTGCAAGTACTTTCAGCCCAGTATCAAAGTTTTTGCGCTGAAGGTGAATTCAAAAAATCATTTTTCCTCAAAACACCGATTCTTTTTATCCTGGAAGAATCGTGCAGAGAAGGTATGGCTTAGACTGTGTAAAACTGCTTGGAATTGTGAATAGTTCATGCTACAATTTTACCCCAGAAATGAGCCAAAACGAGCATGTGCAGAACATTATAGTGCCACTGTACGTATATATACCTGTGTCCAACGTAATTTTAAATTCTCCCCTACTTCTTGTCTTCCTTGAATCGGGGCATCATCTCAAACCACAGGAAACCCTCAGTATTATTGAAGCATCAAAACACGCGGCAAACGTGCAACTTCCTCCAGGAGCATAACCAGGAATATTTGCGTTATAGAACCTTGTCAAAGAGTCACTCAAGCACCACAGAAATGTGTGGGAATACTTCTGAAATTCTCACGGCACCCCCCGTCCATGGTGAAAATTCTGGTGCCTCACAACATGTTTGTTTGTCCGGATCTGACTTTTGACCGGTTTCAAACCCACTGAAAACTGTTTCTCCACTCTTCTCGAGTTTCTGACATTCAGTACAGTTAAATGCGACCCAGTATCAGGTATCTTGTGAATGATTGTTTTTGCGACCCGCTGGGGGTGGCGGCAGCCCAAACTTCCAAATCCGGCATATGTTTTCTGTTTCTCTTGGCTTTTTCTCAAGCCACAAACTTTTCATGGCATTTCTCGAGGCATATCTGTGCCCAGCAGCTGCCCAGCGGTCTCCCGGGTCTCTGTGTGCACACATTTGGTTCAAAATACCAGGGAGCCGAATAAGCTAAAAGGGGACACCAGATTTGATGGGAGATCTACCCATTGACTCAAGACTGCTCCGCCCTCGCTGACGACCTGATTAAATGTGTCACCACACCAGGCCACAGCTCGGACCACATCAAGAGGTGCTTGATCGCTGGATCTTGGCATTTGATCTGGTGACGCGAGAGAAGCACCAGTGATATCCGATCAAATTGTGGCACTTCCGGCATGGATCGGCAATTTGGCACCCTAAATGCAATTGCACTCAAAAAAATCCCAGAGACCTCTCACTGATTACATGTGCTTTATATAAGACATTTAAAATAAATTCATTGAGAAAGGATCAATGTGCCATGTTGCTTGCAGGTTTTAGAGTATATATAAGCTGAGTGTAGGCCTGTCCGGTGATGAGTGCTGGGCAGCCCCGGTGGACGACATGTCGTGGCAGGATGATGGAATTGTGCCATACTGATTGCCGATATTTGCATCAGCCAAACAATTTTCTTTCCTGGGAGGGGTAGTGCTGCCAGAAGTTCAAGCCGGCTCAAGTTGATTTGGGGCTCGCCTCTAGGCCTTGCCTAATTGGGCAGCTTAAGTGACTGGTGCATCAACTTGACTTGAGCTGCTTCAAGCTTGATGCGCTTCCCTGTCCAAACCTGGACAGTACTTCCATATCTGCTCTCCTCCTGCCTTCCTCCTGCCATTGTGAGCTATCACATTTTAATCACTCTGGAATACGGAAAAAAGGAAGTAAGAGAGATGCATACGGAGCACCAGGTGGCCGAGCAGAAAGAAGGAGGGAGGAAATGGCCATGGCGAGAGTTGAACACATGACAGACATTTGGTGTTGCAATTCTCGAGCTGACATATCATTTATGCATGCAGCCATATGGGTGAGGAAGCAAGCTATACAAAAACCAAGGAACTGAGCAGCGAAAAAGAAAAGGCAAAGGTCGTAAACGATAACTGCGCAGTGCGATTCGAGCACGCAACTTCGGATTACATAATATCATTCCGCCGGCATACCAACTATGCCATGCAGATGACATGAAGTCTCAGAGGGCTGGGACCAACACAAGACATGTACTGAGTGATAACACATCTAAACCACAAGCATACCAAACCCTTTTTACTCAACAATGGGGCTGCACCGAGCCATCGAATACGGGGACTCTAGAAGAAAACAGGATAATGTATAGATGAAAGGGAAAAGAGTAACCGGGGGTGGGATCACCAGGCCACTTCCAACTACGGAGGAAAAAAGCGCACTGGGATGATGCCGAGCAACATGAAGACTGTCCCAGCACATAATTCAAGACACCGAGCAGGAGGGATGTCACAAAGCACAGAGAACAGGTCACCAAGCAGAAAGAGGGAGCATTTGGGGATAGACTGAGCAGATATTATGAAGGATGGATGAGTAGGTGCTGAGCAGAGAAGGAGCTGAGCACAGAGGGCTGCAGAGGAGCGTATGGGGAGCAGCATAAGGACAGATAGTGTTGCCCAGGCAGGCAGGAAGTAGAGCCAGCTGCGGAATATGGAAAGTATAAATACACACCCCAACAGAAAACGCAGACCAATCTAAACCCGAGCACCAGCCTCTCATCATCCTACCATGGTCTCCACCCGCAGCAACCGTGCCTCCCCCACGCCGTCCGACTGTAGCAACATGTACTGGGACGAAGTCGACCGCATCAGCGCTTCCCCCGCACCCAGCGAAACTGCCGACGCAATTGGCTGGGACAGCGACTCGTCCGCGGGCCCCCTCGAGTCCGCAAATGCCACCCCGACCCCGGCCGCGCGCCTCTCCTCACCGGCGTCGGTCGTAGAAATCTCCAGGGATGAGTTCCCCCTCCTCGAGACCCCCGCGCCCGCCACCGCGATCAAGCCCCGCGCCAAACCGTCGAAGGGGAAGGGAAAGAAGAAAGCCGCACCTGGTATGCGCTGCCGCTTTGACGCCCCTCTCTCATCTAACACCTATGCCACAGTACCCAACAACGAGGACGACCCTTTCCTCGCCGCGGACATCAAACGCGCCAAGGCAGAGTCCCTCGGCATGCCCGCGTCACATGACCACGCCACCGACGGGGCGTCCTCATCGCGTCGTCCGGAGGCCGAGCCCGGGTCCCATCCAAACGCCTGCTCGCCAACACGTCCGGCGACACCGCACCCACCCCCTTCGGTACTACCACCTCCACGACCACCCCACCGGCGCCACTACCGCGGTGCCAGCCACCACGGGTGCGCCCGCCGTCCACACCAGCACGGCCCCCACCACGCCTGCTGACACTGTAGCCCCCACGCCCGCCGCCATCCCTGCTACTGCTGCGAACACGGCACTTGCAAATGCGCCTGCCCCCATGCTCGCGCCCGCCCCCGCACCCGCCGCTGCCGTCGGCCCAGCCCTGCCCCCGCTGTGGCTGACGGCGGATGGCCTCCCGCCGCGCGGCTCCTTCACCCCCACCCCCGCTGGCGGTTTCCACCCCATTGTGTACTCCCCCAAAGCGCTGCTTCACGGCGTCCCGCCGGACCTTACGGTGATGTACGACGACGTAGCTCAGCCTAAATTCTTCGTGGTCGTGAGCAGCGGCAACGGAGCGGTTCTGCGGACACATGGCCTCATCAGGGAAGCTCTCGGCGACTTCTCCAATATTGACCCAACCAGTTTTACCCTCGGCACCCCGCCCACTGCTGCAAATGGCACGAGCCCCGCCCTGTGGCTCATCGCCGACATCCCCCCTCAGCTGGCGCAGGCCATCGTCGACAACCGCATCATCTCATCCACCCGCAACACCCTGTTCCCCCTCCCGTACAGCATGCCGATCATAGGCTTCGTGGGGGTTTTCGCCGGCTTCACACTCCCCAACACCGACGCCGGCGCAATCGTGGCGCGCGACCTCATCCGTACCGCAATCACAGCCAATAACGAGATCACACAATTCGTACAGACCCACAGGGACGCCTTCGGACCGCAGACCTCCGCCGAACAAGCATGGACGATGTTTCTCGCGTCCGTTGCCGTGCACGGCATCGTCCTGCGCGTCAACGACACCAACACCGTGGCCTGGCGCCTCTACGTCGATCCTTCCACCAACGACCGGAACTTCTGGGGCCAATGCCGTCGCCTCTTCAGTAAACTGCAGATCATGACCGCGCTTTACGGTACTGCACGGCTCCAGCGCGCCTTCCGTTGCCATATCTGCCCATCCACCGATCATCCGACCCCTCTCTGCCCACTCCCCAACACCCCGGGTGGCTCGGCCCGACCCCCACCACCATCACCGCGCTCGAGGAGGCGAGTCGCGCCGCCGCTGCCAAAGCTCAAGAGCAGATGCGCCACACCTTCGCCACCGCCGGGGGCTCCGGCCCAGGCTCCGGCAACGGGCGTGCCCAAGGCGACCCCGGCAAGAAACCCCGCGGCGATGGGAAAGGGAAGAAAGGTGGCGACTACAAGGGGAAAGGCAAGCGCCGCGAGCGCGACGACTTCTTCTAATCTGTCTCCGAGTTCACCGTAACTACATAGATGTCTCGTAACCACATATGATACTTTCCCTGCTGTACTTTCACGAGCAAAATACATGTTTCGCTCACTACGCGACCTAAAGGACTTCGAAATAAGAACTCTACTCCGGATCATGGATCGGGTACCGGAGTACGAGTGCGACAAGAGCGCTCGACGCCGCAAGCGCGTCGACCACCACCCCTTCCACCCTCAACACCCACCATGACAACACAACAATACAATAACAGATATAGCGCCATGGACCCTCCTGGAACGCGGGAGGGTTTAGGGGAGCAGGCGCATCCTCCTCGTCAGTGCCCGCAGGCTACGAGACATAACAATGAATCCAGCGGGAGCCGGGGCGACCGGGGGCCTAGCCCCGGCTATTCTCAGCGAGACCCCCCCTGCGGCAGCTCCAACGTTGCTTTGGCTGACGCAGCGACTGGCGAAGAGCGACGACAACCTTCTACGCGCGCATCTACGCGCTGTAATGGAAGCGGTGGTGTTACGGAAATTCCGGGCACGCCGCCCAGGGGCTCAGACCCGCCATCCCACCTGTGCGAAACTGGCAACACCAGGGGGAACTCAACTGAAGCTGGAAATCAAACGGGAGGGACCGCATCTGGCACCCGAGCTCCGAATACTGGAGAGAACACACGAAGACAAGCAGGAACTTCGGGTACGAGACGACGGCGATCGCCGAGAGGATGCCCTCAGAACGAGGAGCACACACCCGCTTTTCTCAATCGCAAATGGGACAAGCAGCAGGTCGGAAATCCGTGCATTAGCCGCAACACGAGGGCGTCACTAAATTTGATAGCGGTGAACCTGAACGGCTTGAACGCGACCTCGCTGTCCCAAACGAGCCACAAATGGCATTGGATCCATAGCATGATGCGCGCCGAACAGGCGGGTGTCGGAATTATAACAGAGACTCACATGTCGAACGCGCAGGCACTTGAAATAGAAGATAGCTTCATGAATAAAAGACTCAAACTTTACAACTATGAGTACCCTGATAATCCCGCTGCGAAGGGAGTTGCAATTGTCCTAAACCGCGAAATCACGAACACCGAAGGAGTGAAAATACATTATCTCATACCTGGCAAGGCGATGCTCGCTGTTATACCATGGCACGGCAAACGAACGATGACTGTGCTGGCAATCTATGCACCCACTGAATCGAACGAGGCAAAAATTGAGTTTTGGGATGCGATGTGCAATCTCTGGCTCACCGTAGACCTTCCAGTACCAGAAGCCGCTGGCGGGGACCTGAACCTCGCCCCCGATGCGCTGGACCGCTTCCCACACCGCGCCGACCCCGACACGGTAGTCGCTGCATACCTACGCTTTGTACGCCTGTTAGAGCTCAAAGACGGATGGCGGCAGAACAACCCCGACACGAAAGCTTACACGCACGTAAGTACCCGAGGGACAATGTCCCGCATTGACCGTATCTTGGTTTCACCGACCCTCCTGAAGAACTGCCACAAATGGGAGATTAGCGACGCCGCTGGGAGTGTCACGGACCATAAAATGGTCTCGGTTACGATATCCGCTCCCGGGGCACCATACCTAGGCAAAGGCCGGTGGGCGATGCCCCAGTTTCTCCTATACGACAAGGAGTTTATGAGTCACGCGATGGAAGAAGCGTGCAAACTGAAGGACTCAATGAAAGAAGCACGCACCGAGGCGTCAAACGCCCAAACCCGCTTCAAAACCTTCAAAGACTCAGTTCTCACGTTCGCCAAGAAAAGGGCCAAGACTGCCGTGGGCACAACAGAGAAAAAGAAGAAGGGGATGGAGGAGGAGCGCGACGCCCTCCTGAACGGCCCCAAGCCGACCGTTCCACCACGGCCAAACCCCACACCAGCTCCTCCACCAGAACCGGACCCCCCGATCGAGGAGGTCCCGAACGAGACAGGAACCGACACGAGTAATACCTTGCAGACTGCCAGTGACCCGAGAGATGGGAAATCGCAGGCCGAGATCGCCGAGCTCGTAGTGGCCATCGAGGAGAAGATAAATGACCTGGTTGATCGTCAGCGCGAGAGGAAACGCCTGGAGACGAGAGTACGCAGTGTCACGGAATTAAATCACATAACAAAATATGCCGTGGACATCACCAAGGAACCTAAGCCACGGGATACACTCACATACCTGAGGAGGATGGACATCGTGCCCGAGAGAGGCAGCAAACGCTCGTCCGAAATGGCCGAGATAGCCCGAGACTATCACAACGACCTCCAGTCTGATGGGATGGAAATTGCTCCGGAACTGCGCGCAGAGGCCAGAAAGGAAGCCCTAGATACTATACCCCAACTTAGGGAAGAAGTCAATATGAAGCCCTTGTCTGAAAAACTCGACGAAGACGATGTCTTACAGGCCCTCCTCGAAGCCGCATCCGGGAAAGCAGCCAAAGGGCGATGCCGCCACGCGGAAAAAGACCTGCGACATAGCTAAGGTACTTACGTGGGTGTTCAATGACATCGAGGAGTTCGGCATGGCCGATGGCACTGAGTTCTCCCTGGGATGGATGTGCCCGCTCTTCAAGAAAAAGGACAAGACTGACATCGCGAACTATCGCCCGATCACAGTGCTGAACTCTGATTATAAGATCTTTACAAAAGCGTTAAACAACAAGCTGAGCAGGGTAGCCCCGTACCTGATTCACAAGGACCAATCCGGGTTCATGAAAGGCCGCAAGATAAGCGACACCATATATCTCGCCATGGAAGTAGTCGAATACTCGGAGGAAGACCTACAAAACGGGGTCATAGTGGCGCTCAACCAAGAAAAGGCGTACGACAAGACACTTCATTCATACCTGTGGGACACTCTCCAGAGGCACGGCCTCCCCGACATGTTCATAAACACAGTCAAGTCCCTGTATAAATATGCTGACACGCAGATCATCATCAATGGTGAAATAAGCTCATCCTTTCGCGTTGTGCGAGGAGTACGACAGGGCGACCCGCTATCATGCCTACTGTTTAATTTAGCAATTGAACCGCTGGCCGCGATGCTACGGAACTCAGACCTTAAGGGGTACAGAATACCAGGAGTAGCCGAAAGAGCCGTGGTACAGCTCTTCGCGGATGACACCACTGCATATCTCCACGAAGACGACAGCTTCCAGGACCTGAAGGTCATACTAGATAGATGGTGCTTAGCATCTGGAGCAAGATTCAACGTCACGAAAACTGAAATTATACCTTATGGTACCCCAGAGTTCCGGGAGCGCCTCATAGCAACGAGGAGAATCCACCAAGACGACGACCGGATCCCAGACGACGTCCACATCGCCAAGGAAGGCGAGGCAGTCAGAATACTGGGGAGCTTCATAGGCAACGGGGTCGATGCCTTTGGAGTCTGGACGCCGGTGTTGGAAAAGATAGACTCCGATTATGCCCGATGGGCGAATCTGAACCCGACGCTGATAATGCGGAAGAACGTAGACCAAATAGTAGCCGGCTCGCGCTCACAATACCTGACTCAGGTCAACGGCATGCCACCCGCAGTGATGAAGCACATACTGAAGGCACAAAATGAGTTCATAAATGACTCCAAATCGTCCATGATCTCTAGGGAGATGCTGATGGCCCCTCGCAGCCAAGGCGGTATAGATTTGCTAGACCTGGAAGCCCGGAATGAAGCCCTTTTACTGCTAAAAGCTGCATCCCTCTCCGAATCAGATTCGGAGAAACGAGCACCCTGGGCCTCCCTGGCTCTACACAAGTTGGCACAACACGTAGTCAAAGCTGCAGCAATGGACAAGAACTCGAAGACTAACCTCATGGTCCAGAAATTCCCAGTGAACAAGAAGGATACACCCACACTGCACAAGCCCCTCGTGAAATGCCTAAATAAACATGGAATCAGCTTTGAAACTGTGAACCCGTCCAATGAGATACTGAAAATGATGCCGCTTTGGCACCACCCCGGCGAAGACGACACAAAACGGCAAACTAACAATGGCTCGGTAGCCATATGCCTACGAGTCAACCATACCACGCTAACGGTAGGAGATGGCCTGGCCATCGCACAGCGCTTAACTGACCCGTTGCACTCTAATCGTGCCACCTGCGTGTGCGATGCGTGCGAAGATGACAGAAATGTCCGGGGATGCGCCGACCCCCACACATGCGCGACGAAAACTGCGTCCCGCCTGAAACAGATCCATGCACGGTGGATCCCCGAGTACAACGATACAAGGCAAAACGCGGAAGGACCCGAGGACCAAGGCGAAAATGAGGAGCTCTTCAGGCCCCCCATAGCGATTGAGAGCCTGTCGCAAGGCATGCGCACGATAACACATCGCATGGACGAGCCAAGACCGCGCCCTGAGCCACGACTAAGGAGGAGAGTGCGAACCGAACCTGTTCCAGATAGAATGACGATATACATTGCAGGGACAATACATACACCGGCTAGCAAAAAAGTAACCGCTGCGGTGGGCATTCTCATCGTAGGAGAAGAAGACCAGGCCATAGGGAAGTGTATCCCGACCGAGAGCCAACAATCCCCGTACGCGGCTGAGTTTTACGCCGCATTAGACGCGATACGACGGGTAAATAAAGGGACGGAGCTTACCATAATCAGCGCCCGAAGTTACGTGCGTGACGCGATGAACAAGAAGCTCCGCCAATGGGAGCACGAAGGATGGGTAGGAGTGCCACACCGCAAGGTATTACGTTGCGTTGCCGCAGAACTGAAGGCACGGACGGCGCAGACCTTCTTCAAGGTAGCGGAGCCCGGCACCGCGGCTAGGTCGAAATGCAGGCTGGCGGCAACGTCCGCGAAGAGGGCAGCGAGGGCCCCTGCTGTTGAAGGCTGGGACATGACAATACCACAGAATACCGCCCTCCCCGGACTGAGCCTGCAAGGAAATCGGCAAAAACACTTCTACCGCGCTATAAGAGAGGAAAAAACAAAAAAGCTTGCGCCCCGAGCATCGACGGTTAGCAAACTCGAGGTAGTCCGAAAGGCCACGTACGAGACATTCGACAGGAGAGTGTCGGACGCCGAAATATGGGCGTCCGTCGGCATAAAAGATATCCTCCCGCGCGTCGCGCAATTCCTCTGGAAGAACTTACACAATGCACACCGGGTTGGGTCATACTGGACTCACATACCGGAGTGTGAAGACCGGGCAATGTGCAGTAACTGTGAAGTACTGGAAGACATGGAGCACGTCCTGGTTAACTGCGAGTGCCCCGGTCAGAAACTGATCTGGGAGGCGGCAAAGTCCCTGTGGCTGGAGAAGCAGCCCCGTTGGCCAGAACTCTCGTTAGGCACCATCCTGGGCTGCGGCCTTGCGGAGTTCCGAGACGGTGCAGGTAAAGTGGATCGTGGCACGCAGCGGTTTTACCGGATCCTGATATCCGAATCCGCCTACTCGATTTGGCTACTCCGGAATGATCGGGTGATCAAGCGGGACGGAGAGCCGGCCACGGCAGAAGAAATCATGAACAAATGGAAATTTGCAATTAATCAAAGGCTACAAATGGATAAACTGCTGGCGAATAGGCCACGCAAAGGGAAGCGCCCCGCGCTGGCACCCAAACTGGTCAAAGAGACCTGGTCCAATACCCTGAACAACGAAGAGAGCTTACCGGCCGATTCGCTAAAAGAGCCCAGAGTTTTAGTGGGTAGTCGCACTTTTCCCCAAACCCCGACCCGGCGACGAAATAGCCGAGGAATCGGGTAGCGCGGTAGTCCCACACTGCCCCCGGGCGTGCGGAACACATTTCTCTGGGTGGTGAAAACCACTTCTCTTGGAATTAATACTCCAAACTCTACTAAGCAGTCGGGCTAACCTATTGTTAGTTGCTACTGTGTAACGTACCACCAAAAAAAAAAAAAAAAAAAAAAAAATAAAGTATAAATACAGCATGTATGCTGATAGAAAAGCATCTCAGTTTTGGACCCACATCCTCAAAAGCTGTAAAAGGCTCCAAGAACAGCCCAGTCATCCCCCAAATTAAATTGTTATCCCTGGAAAACACTCTCTTGCTCTTCAGAGACACATTTCTTCCTATACTGAGCCATTTCACTGGCGAGTTCAGGTTATTTCGAAGCCCAGATCCATACTTCCTATCCAATCCAACCCCTCTCCCTTATCAAAGAGGGTAGTTGAAAACCCTCATGAAGCAATGCAGCCAAAGCTCGGTGTGTAGCCACTAGTCTTGCCTGGATTATCTCACTCTTGACAGGCAGATAGGAGAAGGAGGAGATAAAGGAGACATTGGTTGGGACTTATAAAGAAAGAGGTTCAAAGAAGGGAGCACTCAGCAGAGGAACTGAGCTAGTTAAAACGACCTCTGCCCCAGCTAACAATTTACACAACGAATACCTTCGGAGTCGGACTATACAACTGAGGAGGCCCTCTAAAATACATATTCCACCTCAGTATCCTTGATTCGGAGCCAGCATCGTGCCTTGATCATCCCTTCTCAACCAGGCTGTAGTGCTCAGTCCGACGGTGCACACTGAGAAGACTGCCTTACTGCACTAAAAGCATGGTATCCAGTTGTAATATACTCCTTCCTTACCAAAGAAACCACACACCTGCTATAAACACCTATCCTCCAAATTAAATAAACCTAGCACCGAGGTGCAGTGTTCACAGCAACAGAAACATTCCCCCTAGAGCACATACAATTCTAAACTAGCCCAGGTTACCACCTCACTCAGCAGTTTACGAAAATGCAGTCCACATCACACCGTCCTTTGTATTTAGCCCTCTATACTGGCCTCTGCAGGTATCTTGGACCCAGATTGAACATGAAACTGGGCCTGGCAGCTGTGAAGTAATTGGCACTTACACGCTCGCACTTAACACTCCAAGACACATACAATAACGTCCACAGACGCGACTGTTTGTTGACATGCAACAGCATATAAATAGAGGAGCACCATCAGATTCAGTGTGACGTTAGTCTACTGGGTGCCCCCACCCACCAACTATACTTTAGTAGCAGCTTTAATTGATGTCGCAGATATATTTCTCCATACTTAAACCATTTGAGGCCGTTCCTGGCCTAGGGCTCTCGAACGAAATGCACGGCACATGTGCACAGCACGTTTGATCGATGCAACCAAATAAGGAAAATGTGGTGTAGTCGCCTTGAGTGGGCTCAAGCTGATCACATCTCACACGTGTTGTTTGTCAGATTGCTGTACGCGCCACAATACGCCTGAATACACCAAGTGTCCGGATTATAAAAATAAATGACCAGGACGTAAAAGCCCCGAGAAAAAGAAACAAAGGGGGGAATATAAGTGCGAGTTTGCCGGGCCAGGCCTTTTTCTTTCTTTTTCTCGGGGCTTTTTATCGATAGTGTGTGCGAATGATTTGTTGGACCTGCCTGTGCTAAAAACCGGCTAGATCAACTCTGGATGTTATTTTCTGGCCGACAGTTGGACCACTGACCGTTTATTCTGCCCTGTCTGGGACTTTCCCACTGCACTGAATCCATGCGTCAAATACATCGCCATACAACATAGCTATGTGTGCAAGGTGTGAACTGAAATCTCTCCGTTTGGCCCATCAACTGACACGTCTACAGTGTAATATTTCCGAAATTAAGATCAGGGACTTTGTCGAGGTCGAAGCTTCGCTCTACAGATGAGACAGCTATGAAGATGCTAGATCAATAAGAGTATACGCCATTCTGGCTAAGTATAGTCAACAATAGGGCCTAGCTAATATGAAAGCTCATTACTTCAGATTTGGCGCATAACGAGGCCGTCGGTCAATTGCGAGCGAACCTTGAAATATTTTGAACTCCTTCAGACGATTCTGTCGGATAGCCTTGCTCTACATATTACCGATGTTGATACCCACGTCAAAACCGGTGAACACTGAGTCCACATACTCAAAAACCCAGCAAGGAAGATGTGTAGCGGAAGTCGCTTGACTGCGGGCATAACCATCAAAAAAAGAAGATGCATCGAGAGATTCGAACACAGCCGACGATTTGAACCAATTACAAATCACAAACACAGCCACTAATACTTCACAGAATATGAAGCAGATTTAAAGGACAGCCACTATTTTACATTCAACATAGCCACTATTTTACATAGCACAGCCACTATTTTGCATTGTAATCTTAAATTGGGACATTTTTAACCACACCTGAAAAACCTCATGTCGATTGATTACAGCCTAGCTCCTCACGCACCCCCTCCCTGCCCTCCCCCTCCTCTCCCCGGCAGACATCAACATCTACACAGACACCCTTACCAGAGCTCTGTCCACTGTGATCACTGCCCATGTCCCCCTGAGCCGCCCTTCCCCATATGCGCACTGCTGGTGGTGCACCGCCTTGTCAATTCTCTGTGCTGTGTGCAACTGTGCACACAAGGACAACCCTCTGCACCCCAGCTGGGATGCAATGCATTGAAACAGTGCACTTGAGTATGGGCTGAAATGTGATTGGACTGAGATCTAAGGTATGAACACCAAAACCAACAACCAACACACAAACACATACACACACAACCAATATGAAGTGCTTATAATTGAGTTTAGGTCACCCTGAAGTATACAGGTAAGATTGAACCTTCTCGAGAAAGTTGTCAAGATTGTTCAAGGATGTCTTCTTGGACTTCAAGAGACCAACAGTAGTTTCTGACTACCACACATAAATTGTTCTCAAACACGAGGACACAGGGTTATAGAGTTTGCAGAAGCTCTCAAGCAACCAGTATGTGGGACAACTCAGATTGTTTGTTATGGTCATCCAAAGGGGATGTTACAGACAACAGGCCACATTTACACCTACGTGCAACTCCCTGACTGACTCCGGTGCTTATCAGAGATTTTTTCGGGTTCTCGACAAGGCCAACTCGATCGAGGGGATTGTACTCTGACCCTCCACGAGATAGCTATGGGACAAGGGACTATTGCAACGGGACTTCGTTGAACAACAGTGGTATAACCAGAAAACTGCAATGGGACTTCACTGAACAGTAGTCTGTAGCTTAGATGACCTTAAAGCTAATGTAGCCAACAAGAAATTTCTCTGTTCAAGAATCTACACAACAGAAATGTTATATAAACAAATCTCTGTGATAGGATACTGAGAACACAAGGCCTATTGACTTGCAGAGCTTCGATGATAGTCTAGGCAAAGCCTGGCACGAATGAGCTGCAGACCTGTGCATTCTCAATGGACTTTTATACTACTTCTCAAACTACATGACATGACAGATATGAATAAACAGAAAAAACAGGAAATGAGTCAAATGCAATCTGAAATGGAAAATATTGGGTATCTTTGGCTTGGCCATGTGCAAGATTGGTGGGTCCACACAGACGGATGCCTGGCCAACCTGCTTTTGGAGTGTGATCGGTTTCGAGAACAGGTCCTCGAACCCGATCAGGTATCTTTGAGTAGCCCAGAGTGTTCTCAAACCCTCGGCTTGGACCGGCTTGGTCGGTAAGTCCCTTTTGTGTGTCATGTCTCCTCTCGTAAGAGCGTAAATCTCAGCTGAGGCCTACATGTTTAGAGTTTGAGCTCCTAGGGGTCGTTGGCCATCAGGACCATCAGACTTGGACTTGTTTGGTGTCCTGAATGCGACGCGACTGATCATGTGTGGTCTACTGGAGCCTAGAGCGTCTTGGAAAGATATGTGTCACGTTTCTCGATCGGTTCTCGGCAGGTTCTCGAACTGGTTTAGAGTTCTCGAATGCCTGGGGGTCTGTAGTCTCTGCTGATGTAGACCTATTTATAGTTCTCAAACTGGGTTCTGCCCAGCTGCCTGATGTAATACTGTTCACAATTGGGTGTCAAGGCATTTTATAGTTATATCTCCTTGGTATGGTATCTAGCTTTGCAGTACAGCTCGCCCCTACATATAGGTTATGAACTGAATCTGATGGGCTACATGGAATACATCTAGGACTGTTATGCTGATTCCCCTTTGGTAAGAACCAAGCATATACAACTCCACAGTACCAGTTATTTCCCTTTCACATCATTAATACACAGCCAGCAGCTCGGAGCTCACTCTGACTCTAACTGTATATCACCGAACACGAGGTTCTTGAAGTTTGTATGTGTTCTCGAACTCCTGTAGAACTCGCAAAAATGCGTGATTCCATGGCTGGTACGATACCTGCTGTATCACCAGTTTATCCAACGACTAGGCATGGCCCAACTTTCGCTGAGGCCCCTGCTCTCAGCAAAGTCCGACCCCAAGCCTGTCCTTGACTTCATCCACGGCACTGGCAGACTCCCGTGCTATGTGCTCTACCCCATGGGCTCCAAGTGTTCTCTTTTCTGCCTTCTTTTTACTTATACTCTTACATATACGCTCTCGTTTCGATATTCTCCACTTGATCAACCCTTATCCCCACACTCAGAGCAACTTGCTGTTGAACCCGTCCCCTCACACAAGATTCCCTCCCCGAATTCTCTCCATTCCTGCTAGTACCATCCATATAATCAGTACCTGTGCCACATAGGCGCCAAGGGGCCCATGCGCACGTTATTGGAATGGATAATAATAATTATAGCCAATATTTAAATAATTCCGGTAGTTTAGAGAGTTCCTATTATAAGAGCTTAGCTATATTAAAAGATAAAGGTAGACAACTGCAGGGATTAAACCAAAGCCCAGTCTGTGATACAACTTCAGGGGGCCATCAGCATAACTACTCTACCAAATGGCCCTGACTACACTTTTCCCACTACATTACAACCCTAACCTAACCTAACCAAACTGTTATTTTCCAACAACTTTTCTACAATATACCTGGGGACTAACCTGTAACTCTAACACTAACAGCTAACCCTAACCCCTGGCTCTAACCAAGGCCAGTGGGAATATATGCTATATAGTTATGTGATGTTGTGCATAACATAGTCCTAATACATTGCAGGCATAAAGCCTGAATGTACTGAAAATGCTGAGATAGATCTGACACCTCACCACTCTCACTACAGTTACGGACAACCAAGAAGCCTAAAGGACAACCCAATATGGAAAGTCCACCTAAAGCCCGGAGACCAAGTGAAGCACAAAAAAATGTATTTAGGACACAACTGAATGTATCTACATGAGCAGAAAACCTTCAAATTAAAGTCTGAAAACTTTCAACCTAAAATATTGGCCGTACCCTTAAAAAAATCGAGAAAATCACCTAAAAATAGCCAATCGACGCGTATCCCCCAAATCCAGATTGGCCCAGTGATCTCGAGACGGACGATTACGAGTGGGATCCCACAGATCTTGCCTTGGGGCATGAGTGCATATTTCTGCCGAAATTTTACTCCGAGCTCAATTGTATTGAGATGGTATGCACTCCCTTTCCATCTGCATGTCGCTATCTCTCATGATTCTCTTCAACAGTATTGGAGGTGGTGCAAATATCACTATCGGGAAAAATCCCCAAGGATGGGCCATTCAAAAACTCGAAACAAGCAGCACTCAAGTGCCTTAATGCATGTCCAACCAATGTCATTACGTTTGTCAACCGTTCTTGGTGATTCATGGACGCTTACCGGAAGGGGCTGAGTGGAAAAGCCGCAGAGTGGGCAGTTAAGCAACAGAAGGGCATCATACTGGTTCGGAAAGCGCCATGGTGGCTATTGAGGCTGTAATTAACTAGTACAAAAATTTACTGGTCAATAAATTTTCGATGAATCTCACCAAAATATTGGCCGTTCCTAACTTCTTGTTGGAAAATTCTCAGAGGGGGAGCAAATTACACCTTTTTCGCCCTGAGTCTGTTTCTGAGCTCAGATTTCCCCCAAAATGAGCAGATCAGCCACAATAAGAGTGGTCCTCCTTGATTTTCCGCGACTGTAGCACGAAACCACTCCAAATGTCCTGGCATCTTGGCTCTGGTGTCATATGTGGAACTGAAAATTTTGAGTTCAAAAATATTCGAAAAATCCTAACCGGATAGTGGCTCACTGAGAAAGACATTTACTATTGGTTCCGTGGTATAGTTATAGGATCGTAGTTCTTTTTATCTCTCTTTTTCTGTGGGCGTGGGTTCGAACCGCGTACAACCTATTTGTTGTGTTTTTTCTGACTATTCGTGTTCGGTTCTTTTCTATCATTCTTGTTCAAGTATTTCCTGCCATTTCTCTGCTGCCAACACATTATCCCATCTGGACAGCCTTAAAGGCTTGTATATCTCCTTTCCCCAGTTTCCTCAATTCCGGCACAATCGGACAATCCAGGCAACACTGGAAACCCTGTAAATTCAGTTCAAGGTCTGGCATGGTCCGGCGTACCGAGCCAATTCGTCCAGAGCATTCTTGGCTCACGTGAATAGTTTGAACCCATGCTAAATGTGCTTCTTATACCAACTTGTTTGTCTCTCTGAGTCTCAAGCCAGTTTAACCAAATTTTCTAGGCTTGCGGCGCAGATTATCCCTACTAGGTTCACCACCGAAAATGTCGAATTTGTTTGGCAGGGCTGTAGCTTAAGTTCAATTTATACGGGAATTTTAAACGGTTGTTTCTCTAGACGGTCCTGGCCCGGGACTTCTGATTTTTATGGCCTGCGGCGCATAAATTTATGTAGGACATCATACATTCAGTTTTTCCTATGGTTTCACTATGCGGCAGGTAGCCAAACGAAGGAACAGTACAGAAAATAGGGGCCTGGGAACGCCAATCAACACTGGCATCAGCAGCTGATACTGAGCCAGACCGCATTGGGTCTCTGGATTTCCAAATCGGGTCTGGATCCAGTTCCACACATGGCACCAGAGCCATATCTCGCATCTTATAGTTACACGATGATTCCCAGTAGTCATTTGAATACAACAGGTCGAACACCGAAAAATAATGAATGTTGAAACGAGACCCATGAAGTTCGGCCTGTCCAAAATTACTCCTGTGCGGCGGCGAGCAGCTTTGAAAATACAGGCGAACCGAAGCCAGCTAATTGGTCTACGTCAGACGGGAAAATATTGCGCTACTCAAGGCAAGACTTACTGAGCGGATCCCAACCGGGCGCCCGCGTCAAACGCCACCTAAATGTGTTCGTCAGCATCCAGATCTAATGAACATTCTTCGCGAGACGTCTCACCGAGGACGCGGGACACGCAAAGCCCGAATTGTGGCCGATCGTGATGTCAGTGAACGCATTCGAAGCCCTGGAATAGAGGAAAGGATTAAGAAATCCGAGGGTGCGCTTTCTTTCAGCAATGAGGCGGTCGTTGATTAGTGCAATGATCCCTGCAAAGGTCGGTGAGGATGCGCTGGTTCCTCCGACGAGGCCAGTTTCCCCGCCAACCACGATCTCAAAGTTCCATCCCTGTAAGGCCACATCTGGATAGCCACGGCCGGATTTGTTGAAGGTCCCTGCAAAGTGGGATGGGATCGTCTTGAGAAAACCGGCGATGGCGGCGCGTTGGAAAGGTTGAGCGGGGAAGAAGTTCGAGAACCCGCCACCCGTGAAGTTGATGGCTTTTTCGGGCGCGAAGCCCTGTGTGGATCCGACGGCAGTCACGAAGGGGCATGACGCAGGGAACACAGGGATGAAGTCGGTGACATTGCAGACAGTGAGATCGTCGTGGTTTCCGCGCACGCCGCCCTGCAGCGCGTATGAGATATAATATGAGGAACCCCTGAGGACTTACATCTCCGGAGGCGGTGAGCACCGATATACCGCGGGCACCAAGGGCCATATAGCCGTTGCAGATTTTTCTATTCAAAAGAAGCTGTAAGCAAAACTTGAAGGCTAGGATTGAACACTTACGTTGCCAGACTATTTCCAAAACTCCTCCTCGTTGAGTCCGTAAGATGTCGTCATGGCGGAGGGGGGGTTTGGAACACCGTCAAGGAATGTGGTTGTATCCAACAAGGAAGAAGCGAAGTCCTCGTCCGTGTCTCCTCCACCCACCGATAGGAATTCCACGGGGACGCCAGTGGCAATACCCACTGTGTATTGAATATCCAAATCAGCTTCTACCCCGCGTCGTCCGGATCTTGTGGGTCCGGTTCCGTTATCGAGACTGATGACCTTGAACGTCGTAGTGGACGGATATCGGGTCGCAGGAGTTTGAGGAAGGCCTGCGGTACATATAATCAGCGATTCTGTTGGAGGCTTGGAGCATTCAAGCAATCACGAACCGCCGAGATCCGCAGTTTTGTGCATACTCCTCCACGTAGGCGGTAACAAGAAGGGCATTGCTTTTCTGGGTCGCGGGGCGGTAGGGATGCCGTAGAGGTCTTGCAAGCACGCCGGGGGTAATGACGCCAGTAGGCACACTTGAATTACACGATGCCGGAGCCGGAGGTCGTTTATCATCACCGGACTCCGAACTTGCAGACTGCAGGCGGGGATCCGGGCCCAGGAATTGCGTCGTTGGATGCATGACCTCCACATGCCCCACAAGTTCAGCCCGGAAGCGAAACCGACAGCGTGCGGGGTTATCGGGTTCGTCTTGTCTGGCGGCGTGAAAACCTCGAAATGGGTCGCAAAGAGCTTATTTGCTTGGGAGACCGGGAGTGTGATGGACACCCAATCTCCATTTGGGGAGATCACGGTGGGCTTGAGTCCGTTCGCGGATGCAAACGCATCGAATGCCGCAACTGTTTCTGGGAAGGTTGTACGAAACTTTTGACCTTCATTCCGTGTTAGCAGTATAAGTGAGGAGATGAATTGGCGAACCTCGTCCATCGACAGCCACTGTCGAAATTCAGAACTACCAGGTGTAGCAAGGGACATCAGCTTTTCCTCGAGACCGGCGACATCGTTGGAAGCCAACGCAAGACGAAGGGTAAGCATCGTATTATCGGGTGCAACACCCTGGCGTACGAAGCCGGGGGGGGGCCGAACGACTCTCATGCACAACCATGGGACCTGCTGAAGCCCAGGCCACAATCGAGAGAACGGTCAAAAGTTTGTAGATGGCCATCGTCGCGCCACACGGTGAGGGAGAGGGCGATGGGGACTAGTAGTCTCCCAGCGGTGGCTTTTATAATGAAGATAAGGGCGAGAAGACGCACGCTTGTGGAGCTAAATTTAAGAGATAACTGGGTTCATTGATTGAGAAGCATTTAAACCCATTGGTTGAGCAAACGACTGGCATATAGCTGTATGACCTCTGCAGTAGTCGTGGTCGCATGAGATGCCGCGTTTTCATTTCCACACGTCGGCGCAAAATGTCCTCTCCCGTCGGCAAGAACCATCCGCTGACGACAATCGAAGATCACGTCGCGTTACTCGTTGCTTGTATAAATTCAAGATCTCGGTGCAGAAGACACACGCTCTGACAGTCCGATTAAGCGATACCTGGATGCGCTGATTGAACTTGATTGAGGTGTTCTCGAACCACATATTCAGAAGACGACTCACGGTGTCCCGAGTGATTTTATGATATTCGCATCGATCATCTGTCGAGGAAAGCTTCTCGTCGCATGAGCTCCCGCGAGCTATTTCCACACGTCGGCGAAGATCGACCAGTCCCCGGCGGAGGAGCGACTCCGCTGACGAGGTCGAAGTCAGCAAGCCGTTTGACAGTATTCTGCAGCGCGACAGTCAAAAGCGGCAAGTAAGAGCAAGCAAGCGGCAACAGACATGTGCGTGACACGCACTGTCGGTCCGATGCCGTATTTTGCTGGCGTGCCGAGCTGTTGCCGGTCTATAATTGAAACGCCAAAGGCTGCATAAGCATTCTAATGGAAGACATTGCCTTCAGTTAAAACAAGATATTCCTTTGCTTGGCTCCGGAGGTAGGGACACTGAAATTCCGCATTTAAATTAAACTGATTGTAGACAAACTGTCGCATCATGATACTGGGAGCATTTGGATTGCAAGGGTGTGAAATTCGAAAGAAAAGAGAACACAAATTGAGGATAGTGCCAGGAGAAACCAGACGCCACTCCGATCCGGTGTAGGAATTGAGGGGATACAAAAAAATTGAATTCATACTATGGAGCTAAGTTTTATCTACCTGAGCCGAGTATCAAATGGGTTGCCGCGGCCGTTCCGAGGCACCAGTCCGCTACAGCGGCGGGCTACGGCGAGATACTTAATTTGGGAGGGTAGAATTATCAAATAGGGATTTGCAAGGGTCGTGCTGACAGAGGAAAGTCCAGGCAGAGCACCAAAGTCTTCGTGGTAGGAGCCCGAGAAAGCCCAGAGCAAGACAGTTTGAAATTTTTGCAATTGAAGACAGCGGGGGAGGGATCACTGAGCTGAATGTAGTGAAATTGAGCTGCTTTATACATGGTAAATCCTCGGAAGATTGCTGTCGAAATGTTGGCGCCGGCTGTCAAGATGTTGATGCCGGGTCCCACGCTCTCGGAATCCGCCGTGTCTGCTATGCGAGGTACGAGCATCTCTGTTGTAGCGTCTGTCTACGAGAGACTACGTGTCTGCGGCGAACCCCCGAGCCGTAATCCACCGTGTGCGTGGCGGGAGTCCGTGACGAGGGCACGGGTGGAATATACTTGTGGGGTATCAAAATACAATGGAAGACTACCAAAAGAGATTGCCAACTACCTCACGCATATCGCGCCCAAGAAGTTACTTGCGCCGTACTTGGCGAGCACCTTGTATTTGCAGACGAAGAACAAGCCGTTTTTGATGTTTGAGACCAACACCGTGCGTTGATTCATACTATTCCTGATTCGTATTTGCATATTACTCACTGCCAATAGGCGTCTTGCGGAGGGTACAGGGGGGTGTCTGATTCGTTTACCGCCGCACTGTAGGGCTTGAAATATGCCCTACAGCTCGCGCACTCCAATTTCTCGGGCACCTATTTCCACTTGGGTGGACAGATCGTGTACTGTATAATTACGTTCAATTCGACCGGGGGGGTGACGTGTGACCCAAATTAACGATTCGACCATTCGACCGCAGCCAAAATTTGGCGTGACAGTACCAAAAATTTCAATTTGACGTGTCGCGGACACGATTTTGACCAGATTCGAGGGGCCGTGACGGAATTTACACGGCGGGTGACGCGCACGGCGTGACAAACCACCAAAGTTCGCCATCGACCAAGGGGGAGTGACGCGTGACGGTCGAATTGAATGTAATAATACAGTACTATAATGTGCGTCCCATTGCTTTTTATTTTATTCGCTGTGCAATTATTCGCCCGCTCCTCCACCGCCTAGCTCTTCACGTGTTCGTCCCAGCTCTGAAACTTCTCCCGCGCTTCTGACTGACTGATTACCCCAGCCCCACCGACCAACGAGTCGACCTTCCACCAGTGGTCCGTCGGCCCCCTCTACTACTCCGCACTGGTAATGGCCGAGCCATCGGCGCCTCCAACCAAACGCAGGTGCTCGACCTCCAGATCCTGAGTCTCAGCCAATACACGCCCGTCTACGGGATCTACGAGAACGATACCCCCGTCCGTGTTGCGATCGTGAATTATGTGGATGATCCAACGGGCGCGAACACGGTGAACGCGGTGATCTCGATGTCGGGGGATCTATGCCGGCGACCGTAAAGGTGAAGCGCCTCTCGGCGCAGTCGTCGTGCAGAAGGGCGGGGCGTCTTGCACGTGCCAGCCAGCTCGTGGCCAGGCATGCGGTACCCATTGGACGTCGAGAGGACCGAGGGGCCCACCGTGGCTGAAACACATTAGCACGAGTGACGCGACACAGCAGAGGGAAGGAAGGAAATGGACCTGTATTATTGCGTCTTCGTCTGCGCGGTGGTGGCGAACGTCATGCTGGGGGCGCCGCCGTTCTCTGTGAACACGGCGTCAGTGAGGAACACGAGCGCGAAGCCCGGCACGGGGACGTTGACCGTGCACGTCTGCGCCGTCGTGTGGCAGTTCACCGTCTCGATCACTTCGCTCCTCTGGCGGCGCATCGATCAGCAACACGTGTGGAGCGGGGTGAGTTGACTTGGGTGGATGCACT
Organism: Mycena rosella; assembly: GCA_029378255.1. Classification (NCBI taxonomy): domain Eukaryota; kingdom Fungi; phylum Basidiomycota; class Agaricomycetes; order Agaricales; family Mycenaceae; genus Mycena; species Mycena rosella. Next base: position 24,462 of record JARKIE010000770.1, read on the forward strand.
TGATTCGCCGACGTATACCAGCGGCGCGCCGCGTGCGGTCCAGGCGCCGCTTGTAACCACCCTGGGCCTTGCGCTCGGCGCGATACCGGTCCTCGGGGGGTGCTGAGCATATATTAATGCTAGGTTAATTATATATAGTGTCGATTTTTTTCGGTGTCCCGACTTCGGACTGATTGTGCTAGCTAGGTGTTTATATATAATGGGTTTCCGGAAGACTGATGTTATGCATATTGCGGCAAGGAATCTGACTTGTCATGGTCATAGTAGGGAGCTCTTTGTATTTATACCGCCCGAAATGGAGAAACCCGGGAGATAGACGCGCTTGTGGAGTCGATCATTCATGACCGGTTCAAATAGAAGCGATGCACGTGACCGTGTAATTACGGGTGAAGCGAACTTGAGCTTGTTTGTTTTTCCCTTTTTCTGACCTTGACGTGAGCTCAACCCCGCTGTATCAAGATCATTCGAACCTGCGTCTGCGGGTGTCATGCCAGGGATTTGTGAAGAACAGAAGACGCACGGTGCGAGGGCCCTGTTTCAAATAATTGAACAGGCCTTAAAAGTGCCCGGTGTCCACCAAGTTCGGACGGAGACAATCAGAATAGACATATGATTCAGCCTCTCACCGTATTTTTCCTCTCCGGGCCAAGATCTCGGTCCGTTTTCTTCGCGAATTGCATCATGGTTCTGCGGCAGTAAGCTGGACGCACAACCTGAGTCAGTTGCCGAGGAACCCGAGAGGGGTATGCACAGCCTAAGTTCTGGACCGGGGTCTGGATTCGCAGAAGAAGCGC
>JARKIE010000771.1:0-25192 GCA_029378255.1 Mycena rosella
TTGACGGCGTGTTTACCATTTTGGTACATGTGATTCGAATCGGACGAGGGCGGGCTTCGGACCGACCGACGGAGGTTCCTCAGACTTGGTTGAAACACTCTCAGCGTCGATCCGCCATTACAGCACACCATGATAGCAATTCTATAAAATGCCGGATGCCGGTCCTTTAGAGCCAATTCTGCGCCCATGTCTGACACTCACCTACTTTCAGCTACATTTCTAGCGCTCCTCTCCTGCATTGGGAGCAACATCGCGCAATATGTCGTCCTTTCGCTCCTCGTGTCGTGTTGCGGAGTTCTCCTCGCCCGGCCGCTCCTCCCTAGTGCGAGGATGAAGAGACTCGAAGAACTCGTAGCGGAAACGACGGATTTGCTGCAACGAGCCATCGAAGAGCGCGTGTTGTCCAACCGCGGGTTCATTTTGCAGATACAGCTGAGGCTATCTCGGTGGGTGTCCAATTCTTCCCTGTTCGCAAAGCCAACTCAAGTCGGGGGTTTCCCAGGGCCAACTTGAACAAGTCGTCTCTTCGAGCTGAGCTTCTCAAGTTCGAGTCGCATTGCATGCAAGAGTACCTGTACATACTAGGAGTCTTGTCGCACGACATAGACCGGTGCAGGCGGGAGGTCAAGGAGGTACAAATCGCGATATTGGTGAGTAGGAGAACTGTTTCAGAACTGGAATTGACGTATTCTTGAGGCGGAAATGGAAAGGGAATGCCAGCTGATGTACAGTGACGAGATTATCATCCTTTCCTCCGGTTTCTGTGTGAGCGGTGGTACATATACACTGCAGAATTTGAAGCTGGGGCGTATTCGAGAGGGGAAGTAACAGATCCGAGTAAATAAGAGCTAGGACCTTTGTAGCCGTGTACCTGTAATTTTGACATGAGAGTTCTGGGTGAATTTGCGTTTGGCTTCGGCGTCATCAAGAATTGATGCATCAAACCAAACAACTTTCGCTTTCGTCGCCGACGAAAATGCTGGTCGCGACGACCTTGCGGCTGGTTCCACCCAGACCTCTGTCTTCCGCGGGCGCATTGTGTCTGTCTTCCCGAGGAATTTTGGCACGCCACCCTCCCCATTACGCGTCTTCTCGCAGCTATGCGCTCTCCGTTATCCCCCCCAAAATTCCCAAGGGAATGACTCTACCACGCCACTTCACTGGGAAGAAGGCATTCCAGTACAACTGGTACATGAGGATACTCGACAGCAGCACCATCTCCCCCCTCATCATCGTCTACCACAATGACTTTACATCCCAAAAGCTCATAAAGCTGCGCAGAGACATCACTGCGGCCTCAAACCGCTCAAAGCCATCACTCTCCGCTGCGTCTCCGGCTGGCGTCCCTGTACCAGTACCAGAGGAGCCTGTCGCGGACCCGCTGCTCACCGTCATACGATCGAGCATATTCGGTGCTGCTCTCCGTGACTTTCCCGCCGTCGACAACGAGGATGTTATGCGCATGACAGAAGGCGTTACAGGAGCGCTTGCGGTGCTTTCGTTGCCGGTCCTCGACCCCCCGCAACTAAAAGCCATCCTTCGCACGTTCGACCGCAACGTCCCCCGCGGAAGCCGAAGACGGAAGAGGAGCTCAAAAAAGAGCTGGATGAGAAGAGAGCAGACCCTGCAAATCCCGGTCGGAGGATTAGGCGCGTGAGGCAGGTGGTGGACCCCGAACTCAAAGTTCTCGGGCTTCTGCTCGATGGCCAGATACTACTTCCCGAGAGGGTGAAGGCTGTGGCGGAGCTGCCCACGCTACAGACGTTGCGCGAACAGCTGGTGGGGTTGCTGAGTTCGCCTGGGGCACAACTTGCGATGGTGTTGAGTGAGGCTTCTGGTGGTCGCTTGGCGCGCACGCTGGAGGGTTTGAAAAAGGGCCTCGAGGAGACTTAAATGTTACTCCACCTTGACTCTACACAAATAAATTAATCCAGCTTAGTCCAGTCGCGCGGTCTCGCGAAAGCGCACTGATACGCGTAACCTGAGCCTGCCAGTGCTTTCATTGTCAAGTTGAAATCCAAGATGTCTGTTCTCAGGTACTCACAGCCTTGAAGTCTGCGGTCAACTGACTCGAGTACTCTCTCGCTGTCGACTACGACGACGATTTTCCATACGAGAGCCTGCGCCATCCCAGTTTTCGCAACTCCTGTCAAGTCGTGAGCATCTCTCTGTCTGAATTTGCATTCAAATTTCATTTGTCCCTCAGCATCCCAAAAGATGCCCAGACGGTCCCTCCGGTGCCTTTGCCACTGTCCATTCCGGAGCGGCCAATGCGCTTGCTTTATGGATTTGAGCTCGACCCCAGTCTCTTTCGACCGGGAGAGATTACGCTGCTCTACGAGGACAACTCCTGCTCTACGTTTCCGCGCCCAATTACCCTCGCACACATTCGAGAGCGTTGTAATCGGACTTGGTCTGATTACTGCCATCTCGATCGAGAAACCGACGGCATTTAGCCCTGCCATCGGGTGTCTGGCGGTGGCCGAGCAGGGTACCGGTGTCCGCTCTAGACTCGATTCGGGCACGCTGATGCCATCGGCTGCCCAAATTCAACAACTCAGATTTTGCATCTGTTGAAGGGGCCGGAGTGGATCGACACCAAGCGTTATATGACACCCGCGCGTTACAATAATTTTATTGAAGCTCTGGCCCTCACCCACCGAATAGGAATGGCTTGCCTGGCTGGCGGAACCCTTCCCGTACGAGAAATTATTCCCCGGAAAATGTCCTGGGTTCCCTTACTGGTAACATATGCACAAGCTTTACCTTATGTATCTGCGCTGCCTGGCAGGGGTGACCGAGGCACTTCCACCGATTACTTTACATTCTTCAATTGTATTATCCAATGCAATCTGAGATGGGGCCCCGTTCATAAGTATTCGAAAACACGTTTACTGTCTATGACATTATACAGTACCCACCTTGACTCTGCATAAAATAAAATAATTCAGTGTAGCCGCGAGCGACGGTCTCGCGACCAAGTGGCGTCCGAGTCCGAGGATGCATGAAGCGCGCTGTGACGCGTGACACCCTTCTATTTTCTCCCAGCTTTCACGTTGAAATCCAGGATGTCTGTGCTTAAAGCCTTTAAAGTCTGCGGTCCACTGATTCTCGTCACAGGGAAGACGACGACGACGACGATTTTTTGTACGGGACCTCGCAGTCAAAGACGAACACGGCACCGGGTATGCGTCTTTCCTTTGACAACCAACCACTCTTGTCTATCGTATCCCAAATGCCCAATAATCATTTTGTTAACTCTCGTATTCCGTGTGATGCTTAGTTACGCCTTCGTGAGTTTCAAACGCCGTCAATCCATCCTTGTGTTGTTGATCTCGACTCAGAACATCGCTGGGCAGCTTTCCGTCCGCAGATGGGCTCATTGCGCAGTTGGGCGCCGAAGCCCAAGCCGCAGAAGCCTCGACGAGCCTAGCCGCCGAAGCCTCGACCAGCCAAGCTACTGATGTTTCCGTGGAAGACGACGACGGCGAGGAAGCGGTCGATTTGGGCGAGGACACCGAAGACGACGAGGAGGTACGCGCGCGCGGTTCCTTGCCCTCCGGCAATTATTCTGACCGCGAATTTAGGATGTGGAGATTATAATGGAGCCCCAGTCGCGGTCTCTTGATTTTCGGTCGGTGCGGGTTGACCTGATTAAATGTGGAGGTTGACACCATGTTAGACAACAATCCGCGTCTGCGCGGCCGCCGCTACGCGGTAGCGCTTCAACAACAGCCCTACGAGGTCGATGAACACTTGTGTTTACTTCTTAACTGTCTACTGATGCGCCTGCTACAGCCCAGCCTTCATTGACCACTGAATACACGCCCATTCAACGGGCAGGCGCCCCGGCGCCTCCGCAATCGGGCACACCAACCCGGGCCACCCCGCAAGCCCAAGCCACCCCACAAACCAGCCCGCAAACCAGCCCGCAAACTAGCCCGCAACAAGTCCCAGCGGCTCGGAGCCACCAGCTCCGCAAACGGACGTCCCGCCGTCGGAGCCGGCGCCTGAAGGCGCGCCTGCCGATGACGGCGTCGACCTGTTGACCCTCCCCCCGGCACCCGCGCCGCCGTCGCACCCGGCCATTGACCCGAACGTGACGGGCACGATGGAGGGCCGCTCCATCCTCGATGTGGACCTGAGCTCGATGACGGATAAGCAGTGGCGGCGGCCCGGGTCGGACATCAGCGACTGGTTCAACTACGGGTTCGACGAAATTTCGTGGGAGGCATACTGCTACCGCCGCCGCGACGTCGGCGAGCTCGCTAACGTGCTGAAAACGAATGTGCTCGTAAGTCTGAAAAACATCTCGCGTGCAGTTAACCGTGCTGAGCGGCGTGATGGCAGAATTTCTCTGGGATGCCGGAGGACCAGCTTACGGTGCTGCCGCCTGAGGTGCGGCAGATGGTTATGACGGGGACGACGGCGATGATGAACGGTGCGGGGAACCCTGCCATGATAGGGCAGGGCATGATGATGGACATGTCCGGGATGATGGGTCCCATGGGCATGGGAATGAACGGCGACATGGGCATGAGCGGGCCGATGATGCAGGTCGACGGGCGGGGGATGATGGGCATGCAGGTGCAGGACGGGGGCCAGGGCGGCGTCGCGAACGGCACGCCCGAGCAGCACGGCGCGATGCAGGACGGGTTCGGTGGCATGGGCATGGGCATGGAGTATGCGGGGCAGGTGCGTTTGTGTTTTTTTTGTGATGCGCTGCGGCGTTGAGGAGAATTGCAGGAGCAAAACCAGATGGCGCAGCAGCAGATGTACCCGCAGATGGAGGCGCCGCAGCCCACGGTGCCCTCGGGCCCCATCGCGCGCGGCGGCGGCGCTGTCCCCTACCGGGCGCGCGGCATGCGCGGCGTGCGGGGCTTCCCCAACAGAGGGCGGGGGCGGGGGGGATACGACGGTGCGTTGAATCACTCCACTGCCAAAGCCGTGTTAATAATCTTTATCCTCGGCAGCACCCCCAGTTCCCGTACGGCCTACGTCCCCCCTCCCACCGAACGTGCCTACGGGGCCGCGGAACCAAAACAAGTACAAGGACCGCGACGGGAACGCGCCTGCGGTGGATGGCTTGGATTACGGCGGCACGAAAGATGGGCGGACGCCGAGCGGGGAGCCGGAGGAACGTAGTCGGCGAGTCTTCTTCCTCTTCTTCGTCTTCTTCGAGTTGGCGTCGCTGAACATATTTTGCATCCAGAAAACGGAGGAGCTCACCAGGGCTCGACGATGTCCGGGGATCAAAACGGCGATGATGCCTCGAAAGTCTGCGTCGACGGGATTTTATTTCGCTCTACATACATACGCTCCAGTCGAGCCCTTGGCCATGTACATGTACAGTACTGTCTCCGTCCAGGGCGCGACTTTTTAAATTATACATCACACTAGTCGCTCAAAACGCTCAAACTCGGTGAACGACGAAACGAATCAATCATACAGACGATGTATACAGCCATTATCCCCACAAGAACAGACGCAGACGCAGCCTAGAATACACACAACGAGCTCAGCTCAGCTCAGCTCGCCCTTGCTCTCCCAGATGCCTTTCGCCGCCCGCCGCGGCCAGAGCGCTTCGCATTCCGCTTCGTCCTGCACGCGTCGCAGAACCAGCGCCCGTCGGGCGGCGTCGTCAATCCGATGCACGCGATGTGGAACTGAGGAGAGTCGGCGGCGCGTCGAAACGAAGGAAAGGAGAGACGCACCCATTCCCACTGGCAGGTCACGTCGTCGCACGCAATCATCTGCCCGAAGCTCACGCGCTGGCAGAAGCAGTACGGCTTGTCGTCCCCGTCGGCCTCGCCGTCCGCGCCGTCGGGCGGCGCGTTGTCCGCTGGGCCCGGGGGCGCGCTTGCGGCGAGCGCGGCAGCGTGGTTCCGCGCAACGGGCATGCCCGGGCCCTCGAGCATCTGCGGGTGCGGCGGGTTCCAGTCGCCCGCGCCAGGGACGGGCGTGTTGGAGAGCGAGTGCCCGCCGCCGCGCGCGTGCAGCTCGAACGGCGTCGCGTGCGGCTGGTGCCCGTTTTGGTAGGGGATGAGCGACGGGTGTGAGGAGGAGGACGGGGGACGTTGAACGCCTCGCGGCGGGCGTTGTTGGCGGCGGAGGTCGCGTGGCCGTTCGGGTGCTGCTGCTCGGGGGCGCCGTTGGCGTAGTACTCGCTCGGCTGGTTGCTCGCGCCGCGGGTGTTGGCGGCGGTGCGGCCGCGCTTGGCTGCGGTGCCGTTGGCGGCGCGGGGGTTTGTGCTGCCGGAGGCGCGGGCGTTGGATTGGGGGGGGATGTGGGACGTCACGGACAGCAGCGACTCTGTCGGCGACGGGGCGCGTTCGATTCTGTGCCACCCGGGTTATAACGTGGAAAAAGAGAGATGGGGCGTGCACGCACTTTTTGCGACCGCCGTTCCGCGGGCGAGGGGCGGCTTCGACGAGTCTTTCTTTTCTGGGCGTTCGGCCGTGATCGAGATCATCATCGCGCACGGCCCTTTTTCTCTTCATTGGGCTGGGGTCGGGTGCGCTGACGAGGAGCGAGGCAAAACCGGTCCTGCGCCTCCCTCGCGACTCCAAGGACGTCGCGGGCATGAAGGACTTTGTCGCGACGTGGGGATATGTGGTGCGCCGGTTGAGGGTGTTGGGGTCGAAGCCGGGGATGTGCTCGGCGAGGGTCCTGAGATGGCCGCTGTGCGATCTGAGATTGTCTGCGGCCTGGCACGCGACGCGAATCTTGTCCTCGCCGCCGAGCCTGAGGCGGTTTGCCTCCTCTGCGATCTCCATGAGCAGCCACAGGCGCTGCTCCTGCTTGCCGGCGCCCTGCTCGATCATCTCGGTGAGGGTGCTGATTTTGGAGGTGATGGAGGACATGGAGGCGGAGAGGACGGCGTCGAGCTCGCGGAGGTCGGCGAAGTTGCGCGAGAGGTCGAGGGGAGGGAGTCGAGGGTGTGGGTGTACTCGCTGAGGAGGGCGAGGGAGTAGACTGTGGACGTCGACGACGCGGGGGATGACATGGAGGCTCGGGGAGGCGCCATGGTGGTTTGGGAGCAAGGAGGACGCTAAGAGGTTAAGTAAAGAGACTCGGCGAGTCGGGCGCGGCCCGTTAGCCGACACGTGCCTCTCTACTTCCACCATCGACTCCGAGCAGCGCCGCGACCTCGACCCCGGCGTACCGATTGGAATCCGACTCGTGAATATTAATGCAAAAAAGAGCCAATACAATGATGCGCATGTCTATGTTACAATATGTGGTATCATGCTGGTGTGGAAATTAGCTGCCCGTATGATGTGCTCAACACGCTCTAGACATGCTCCGCTCCCCGGGCCTCGCCCGCTCTCCCAGCCCGAATAAAAAGCAATCAAGGCGCTGCACCGCCGTGGTGCAGCAAAGGTCGTGATCATGACATCCCTCCGAGTCTCCAGTCCCGACGAGCTAACGCGTCACTTCCGGATCGAGAACCGCTTGGACGACGCGCTCCCCTGGCCCGATGGCGGCTGCTGCCCGCTCGGGGCCCCGCCCGATGTGGCGGGCATCGAGAACTGCGCGTACATGCTGTGCGTGGCGCGCGGAGATTGGTGGAGGGACGAGAATGCGTTAGGCGACGTCGCGCCGGCGGGGAAGAGCCCGTAGGCAGGCGCCGCGGCCGCTCCGTATTTGGTGTAGGTCGACATTATGATCCGTGAGTGGTGGTGAATAAAGTTAAGTGGTGGTGGTCGTGAAATGAATGGATGCCGGAGAATGCAGATGCGATGCGAGAATGCGAAAGTGCGGGTGTGCAGTGAGGATGAGGATGCAAGAAATTAGGGCGCGGGCGTAAATAACGACGTGAGGAGAGGTGGGAGGGGGGTGGGGGAGGTGTGGGGCGTCGTGAGGGTGTGGGCGCGTATGTATGCTTATTCGAGATAATAAGCAAAGTGTCGCGTCGAAATGACAATAGGATAGAAGCGAGGTCGCGGTCTATTGTCTTCGGTGCCAAGGGCGTGAGCTAACTCGGGGTCGGCTGTGATCTACGTCCATCTCCTGTCGCGCTTATATACACTGCTGGGAATACAAGGGCAGAGCCATTTTGGAAAACAAGGGAGAGGCTTAAAGGGGATCCCTTGTAATTGTCCCAAGCACGAGGCTCGTGTCCGCTTTTGGAATAAGAGGCGTTGGAAGTAAATCGCCCTTGTGGTTTGATTTCGGCGTGAAATGAACAAGAAATGAACGTCCGTAACGAAAACCCCGCCGTACATATAAATCTTCCATTCACAGCTCAATGACTTGACTGTACTGATCTATATCATGGAGCGCGCCGGAGGCGTTACGGGAAAATATGTTACGTTAGGGTGTTTCAGAATTAGATATTTGAGCCTCAACTTGACCCCAACTTGAGCCAAGTTGGGGTTCAAGTTGGGGCCTTGTTTGTGAAACACCTAAGTAAATGATTTCGCGAAGTTGAGGCAGAGTTGACATTAGGGTGTTTCATAATTGGATTTTGGGGCCCAACTCGTACCTCAACTTCGACCTCAACTCGGGGCAAGTTGGGGTCGGAGTTGGGGCACGAAAATCGAAGTTGGATGTCAAGTCGAGGGTAGGACCTCGACTTGACATCCAACTTTGCCCCAACTTCTGCCCCAACTTTAGCCCCAACTTCGCTTGCAGCACAAGATCTGATCCCCAAACCTCAACTCTGCCTCAACTCTGAGAAAACATCTGCTCAGGTGTTTCCAGCTGTTTTGAAAACGATAGACAATTTTCATTTTCGAGCAAAGTTCGGCGAGGAGCATGCCGGTTCCACAAATATCCATCTTCAGCCGCTCTACCACTCAAAAGATCAAATTTTGGAGCTTTAGTGTCTAAATTTGGCACCTCGGCTTGCCCAATGCGAACTTTCGTCGAAAATGAAAATTGTCTATCGTTTTCAAAATAGCTGTAATAGACTTTGACAATTTCAAGGCTTTATTTGGGCGGGAAAAAAGTTGGAGAGCCTTTACAGCGTTACATTTATATTTCCACCACACAGATTGGTACAGTAAGTAAAAGAGATCAGAACGGGTACGGAGTCGCCGGGTTATATTCCACCAGCTTGATGTTGGCGATGTCCCACTACGACCCACCATCAGACGCGAAGAATCAATATTGGAGAAAACAAAACATACCACCCCGTTCACATAGAACGCGTCCGCCTCGATGATCGCGAGCGCCGCCGCGCGATTCTCGGCCTCTAGGAGGAGGAAGGAGCCCGCATTCTCACTCGAGTCGTTGTCGGCGAAGAACGGACCGCCGAGTTCTAGCCTCGCGTCAATTCAAGCGGAGGGGACGAGACGAGACGACGTACTGACAACGCCGGAGGCGACCAATTTCTGGAGCCCGCCCCTGTGCGCGTCGTAAGAGTTGGTGCGGGCCTCTTGGGCACCGGGGGTGTTGACGTAGGGGCCAATGAAAGCGTATTTGCGGGCCATGATTCAGATATGGATGATGTAGATGTTTGATCTGCGCAACTCTGCAGGGGAGAAGGGTTACTTATATACGACCGCACTTGACTAGGACCCACCGTAACTCCGCGATGTTCAGTCAGCAGTTTATGGAGCATCCGATATGGCTCGATGCTTCCACGGCTAAACGGCGTGATTTCAGCGCTGAAGAGGTGCGGCAGGCCAACCTGCGGGGTACGAGAATCACTTGGTTGTCTGTTTACGAGAGACTAGATAACTCGAGGCTTCGAGGGGTACTGTAAGTATTAACTGCGGAGCGCTTCACATTCGAGAAGCCAAGCATGATATGTTCTCGAGAACCTCGACGCTATTTCCGGAGATCGATAACGTAGAACCAAGCGCCCGTCGAGCAACTGATCCAGTAAAAGCATGATTACGGCACTTCCAGTCCATTTCGACTTGATTGCGACAACGGCCAGGTGGCAAGCGACTCGGACGACCATAAACCATAATAGAAGGGGGCTATGCGACCTCGATGACGTCTGTGTGGGTTTGAGACCTCCAATTAGTTCATGCCCTTGTAGTCGTTCAACCAAAAAAAATGGAGTTGGTGGTAAGAAGGAAGAGGTTCGGCGATCAGCGGCAGCCGTCACCTTCCATCAATCTTCCCGTCTCAGCTGCTCACGGCAAAGACCTTGCCTCATTTCCGCACTCGCAGGCAGACTGGTTACGAGTCTGCATCGCACCGAGATAATCTGAGTCGAGAATCTGGCATGTCTAGTTTCGAGCCTGGGGCCAACGGACAAGCCAACTCGAGCTATTACCTCAACGCACATTACCAAAACCAGGCACCGCCGTTTCTTGTACAGCGAGACTCCCCATGTACTTAGCGGACTGCTCTGACGATGACTTAGATCAATAACCCCAACGCCGCACCCGCAGCGCCCCCGGAGGCGCCTCCAGCACCGCGCCAATGCTCTGTACGCGGATGTTTGAACCCCATCGAGCCGCCGGCGCCCGACGCGGTGGCTAATAAGAAGATGTGCGCGGCCTGCAGGGAGAAACATAGGGCGTATGCGAGCACCAAGAGGCTGCGGCGGAAAGCCGAGAAATCCTTGGTTAGCAGGTTGTCTGCGACTGCGGCGGGGACTGCGCAGCTTCAGGAGGTGGAGACGGCTAACAATAATTGGGCGAACCAGGTGAGTTCGGGGGTGTCTTTGATGCGCGCCATTCAGCTGCAGGAATCGTTCTCCGTACTTGCTTTTCGGGGCTGATTCCCGCCGGTCGGGCGCACTTGTTCGCCAGTACTGACTGATATGATTCCGTTTAGGAATCAGCGGGACCTGCCCCCGCGAGTCTGACGCCGGTCGCGCAGTATTCTGCGCCACTATCCGGGCCAACTCCATCCACTTCGAGTGCCTCGCAATCGCAGACTCCTGTTCACTGGAGTCATGCTATCGACCCTGCCCTATATTCGCAACCTTCAGGTTCCAGTTCGAGTTCAACCCTGGCGGGTGCATTGACGCTGCCGTCCTCCGCAAATACTGCGTCTACGTCGACCATTTTCTCTGGCGGCCCCTCTGCTGATCAGACCTTGCCTTCTTCTTCGTCTTCTTCTTCGTCTTCGTCTTCCACTTCCTCTTGTCTCTTTATGGGACGCGCGGCGGATGCTGGCGGTCCCGACTCTACGTATAACGTTAATCAAATGCAAAGCCAAATTGAATCAGTAACGCCTGCCTTGCCCGGCGTTGACGCTTCGGGCTCGGGAGCCCCAGAATCTGGTGCAACGACAGGGGTGGTCCCCCAAGCTTCAAACGGCCGACCCCGATTCTGTTCTGTCAAAGGGTGCAAGGCGATCATTCTTGAAAGCATGGGTGCGTTCTGTGTTTTCGCGTTTACCATTTGTAACGCAATTCATTCAGAGGCATACCCGTACAAGATGTGCCAGCCCTGTCGTACGCGCTATCGGCACTACGGAATCACGAAGCGCGCAAAATGGAAGGCAGAGCGTGAGGCGTATGATAAAGAGTTGGAAGGGCTACGGGCGAAGGAAGACGTACGCCGGGCCGCCGCTGGACTGCCTGTAGGCACTTCTCATTTACGTCTGCATCTTAATATGATCCTGATGCCCCTTGCCGCAAAGCCGCTGGCCGATTCTCCCGACGAACTTCGAGCCTGGGAGCTCTCGATTATCGACGAGCAGGTTCCGCTTCCGCCCAGCCACCAAGCCACGTCTCGCGAAGGCGTCCCCATGCCCATGGATCCGCTCGACACGCGCTACTCCCGCCAGGTCCCGGCCGAAGTCCCCCTCCCCGCGCGCATGTGCACCGTCTCGCATTGTCACAAAATTCTTCCGGGTTTCTACCGCTACAAGCGCTGCGAGACGCACCGAATCCAGAATCGCTGGCATAGCAAGTTGAAGCGCGGGAGGGAAAAGATCGAGAAGGGATTCATGCTGCCGGATGGGACGCCTCTCGTTGTTCCGGGCCCAATCAGGCTTAAAAAGAGTGCCGAACCGAAGGAGAAGAAACCGAGGAAAAAGAAGGAGCCAAAAGACAAGGAGGTGGCGAGCACTGAAGGCGAAGGCGCATCAGGGGATGGGGAGAATGTCGAAGGTGGGACGACGCCAATCGAGGCAGCCAAGGTTCGTTCTTGTGTTGCCTTCCTTTATCCACCTAATCCCTGTACAGCCGGTTAATAAACGTACCAAGCCTGCGAGCACTTGCCGAGAGGATGATTGCTGCAATTTAATCATGCCAGGGACTCGGTGGAGAAGTTGTGAGATTTGCAGAGCGCTGACTCGAACTTTGAAGAAAGAGAGAAGGACGGTCGAAAGGGTCCGAGATGACGGCATGGCTTTCGTGAATATGACGGTGGACGCGGACCCCATCGACTTGGGCGCCCCCTCAGCTTCTGCGTCGGGCTCTGGATCGTCCACTGCTATCGTGCCTATCAATGTTTCTTCCCAACCAGGAGTTCCGGCAACGTTCCCCCCGGACTCCACGTCGACTTCTACGCTTTTGACCGTGAATGAACCTCCTCCTAATAAATCCGAGGTATGGTAGACCGTCTGTCGCATTCTCGAGGCGCTAATTTTCGATAGGTCGGCGATGCAAATAAAGGCGTACGCCTCGTTCGTAAATACAAGAAATTGCCGCGCTACGACAAAGATCCGAATGGGACGAGTAATACCAATGCTGAAGCATCTTCGAGCACCGCACGCGCGCCGTCCGCTCCTCCGTTGCCCATCCCTGGATCACACCCATCCGCTTATCCGTACCCTCCTGGCTATCCTTATTATATGCCCCCGCCCGGTTATTATGGCATGCCTCCCGCCGGATCTGCTACGCCAGGCCAGCCCCCATTGATGTACATGCCATCCCCGTATCCCTACGCCATGATGCCCCCACCCGACAAAGCTGGTGCTCCTCCGTCTACGACCCCTGCCCCGCCGTATCCCTATTATCCGTACGCAATCCCGCCTCCCGGCTACGGGATGCCACAGCACTATCCCCGCGCACAGTATGCGTTCCCTAATAGCATCCCCTCATACCTGCCGAATGCCGCTCCGGCAGGGGGACACCAGACACCGTATGCGCTGTACAAGTTCCACTCTACGCCGCAACCGCCGCCGCCGCCGTCCGCCGCTGGCCAAGGATATACCTACTATCAATTCAAGCATGGGCTGAAGAATCCTCCCGAGGTGATTACTTAGATTTTGGCGTTCTCGTGCCCCGGCTGATTCCGTTTCAAGGCATCGAATAAACGAAGACGATTGAGCGAAGAGCCGGTCACGGCGCCAGTTCCGAGTCAGCAACAACCAGTTCAGAGGCCGCCCTCGCCGCAAGGGAATGAAACGCCCGTCGCTGCCCTTCCTGCCGCGCCTCCTGCAGATGTATCGCCTCCGGAAGTGACGGCGCAGCCTGAGCCTGTGCCGATGAACGTGGATACACAGGATGAGGAGCAGCGTTTATCCGCGTCCACGGGATCCCCGCAGCGTGTGTGTGGGGGCAAAACGTGCAGTCGGCCGCTCGCTGCTGGGGCTGCTGGGCCTTTGTGCGAGAAATGCCGCACGAAAATGAAGAAGCGGCAGGCTATGACGAAGCAGCGTTTCAGGCTGGAGCCAAAAAAGATTGCCACAGCGGCGAGCGCCGTCTCGCTGGTTGGTAGCAATAATATGGAGCCGTAATTTTCTTTATACTTCAGTAATCTTGTCTGGGACACCCGCATTCCATTGAATAATACTTGTTTCTTGCGGCTGTGGTTCCGAGTCCGTGGTAGCAGCGTACTCCAAGTCGTCGTACTTTGTCCGGGCAACCGTATTGCATCACGTGAAATTCGCTCGGAATTTTCCGGGGGCCGCCACCGCGACATTCCTTCCCGTTTACCAGTTCCAAAATAATTTTGTGGTGAGCAAAGGAAGGCTCTTTCGGCCGTGCCTCGTTGACCGTTTCATATCAAGTGCCCAGAAACTTCCTTCTGCGCACATACTCCAGCAGATATGGGATCGGCCACCGTTAACGTGCGATTGTACTTGCCGGCTCCTCCTCAGTTTACTCAAGTGCGGCAACCCTAGGTCGTGCGATACACCGCTCTCTTCACCGGCGTTGCCTATGGCTGGTACCACCGCCGAACACTCCAGGCCGCGTACGACGTGCACAAAATTGAAACTGCAACGTATCAGCGGGAGCACCTAATAGCACAGGCGAAAGAGGCGTGGATAAAGAAGCAGCAGGCTCCCAAAACTGCAGCGGACAGTGCGTCTCCGTTTCTACTCTCCCTTTCCCTGGCCGTTCATTCGCCACCCGCCTTCCGGTGCTAATGACTCGTTCCAGCACTCATCACAGATCCAGAGGACCCGCGATTCGACCTCGAGAAGCTCATTGCACGATGGGAGACCGCTGCATAGCCTGTATACTTTCTGTTTTTCTCTGCAATATACATAAATATTTTGGCTGAACGTGCATTCCCGTTGGTTGAATGTGATTTCGAGGTGCGCACCGGTTACTGGATCTTATTTCCGTCGTCTAACTCTGAGCAGCTCTACAGACATTGTTCAGAGCCCACCCGCAACATCTCTTTCGTGTCGTGTGATTTCAAAGCTTTCGATGCCTATGAACCCTGATCATAAGAGCCGCGGGACTCCGTCCACCTGATCCGACCAGGTTATCTTCCCGCATTCACCTTCATCCGCTCACCTTGATCCATGTCCACCCCTATCCATGCAGGCGCCTGCTTTTGCGGCAAAGTATCCTACACAGTCACAGGAAAGCCGACGTTGAGCGCATACTGCCACTGCACTCGCTGTCAAGTAATGAACGGTTTGTGTCTCGGATGCAGAGCTCCCCGCGCGTCTTTAATCTTTTGGCCAGGCTCGGCTTTCATCTGGACAATACACATGCCTGCGGCCGCCTTCGCCTGGACACACGCGGAGCCTCACGACGCTGCCCTCGACAAATACGTGACAGAAGGGAAACCATGGAAAACACGATACCGCTGTAAAAACTGTGGTTGTTGTGTTGGGTCGTATAACACCAAGACCGAGAATTGGAGTGTTTGGGGCACCCAGTTGGAAAGAAATGAGGGAGGAATAACGAAAAATTGGGAAGTCGTGAAGCCGACAGCGCATATCTTCTATGAGACCCGTCTGGTGGATGTCGACGACGAGTTGAGCAAGTGGGAAGGGTACGAGTACAAATCGACCAGGATTTCGTAAATACATGACATTGTGCCAATCGAGAAGTTAAAAATCAAGAGTCAAGACCGTGAGCAATGTTGGGCTAGAGCGTGGATTGTGATTGTCTCATAAAAAGTCCCACACTGTACATATGTCTCAGGCGCCTTGACATCAACTCGCCTCTTGGCTCCTCCTCTAAAGTCATGGAGGGCCTAAAGGAAGAACAAGACCAGGACGTCGACATGGATGCTCCTCAGATATCCACACTTCACCAGGAGGACAGCCCTCCACCACCACCGCGCCGGGTGAAGCTGCTGGTCAAGGACACCAGAGCGGCCGCGAGCCAGGCCTCTTCGTCGCGCAAACGCGCCCTCTCTGATGACGAAGAGCCCGAGGAGGAGGACGAGGAGGACCAGCTCATCGACGACGACGATGTTCTGCCCCCGATAGTCGTGCCACCTGTCGTTCCATCCTCTTCTGCTGCCGACTCTTCTTCGAAACGAAAGGCGCCTAGCAAGCGCAAGCCTCGTAAGAGCGAGAAGAAAATTGCAGAGGAGGAAAGAAAATCCAAGGAGAAACTCATGCAAGCTGGTGCGCCAAGTCTCGCACCAACTATGTCATGGTTCGAAGTCCAAGCCACCAAAGCTCACCAACATGTAGGCCAGATGGGTACCCTAGATGTGGGCCATGTGCCGCCGCTCAATATTGTCTCTCTCGATCCTGGACCTTCTTCGAAACCGCCGCCAAAGAAGAAAGCTGCGCGGAAACCACCTGCTGTGCCCCGTGTGCGTGCGAAGCCCGGACCCAAGTTCGTTTCCCATTCCAATCCTGCTAATCTTAAGCTAACCGTTCCGCGTTAACAGACCCAAAGCCGTCTTGCTGCCCGTTCCCCCCGAGGACACTGATGTCATTAGCGAAGGTAATTCAATCTCTTCGACTTGCACGCCAGGATGTTTATTTACTCTGGCGTTATAGCAGGATACAGTGTCACCGCTGCCTCTTCACCTGTCACCGCTCATTTCGAGGGCAATACACCCGAGCCCGAAGCATTTCCACCGTATGCCAACGGCCCCCTGGTGGAGGAGCCGCCCGTAAATCTCCTGGAGGTCGCCCTTCCACAATATCCGCTTCCCGTAAAACCCTTTTCCGTCCAACCACCTCAGAAAATCAACACCGGGTTCGCGCCCGTCTTGCCCATTGATCGCACTGCCGCGAAGGTCCGGCACTGGCGACCCGTCAATCGCGAGATCAGAGGCATTGCAGGAGGTCGATGGTTTACTCGGTCGTGGGTGGGGGAGAAGGAATCGGCCCTTGCACTTGCCATTGCGTCGGGAGATAAACAGTCGTCCGTTGCGCTTCCCAAATTGCCCACCATGTCGATATCTGCACCTATACCAAGCAAGCCGAAGGTGCGGGCTACAAAAAATTCGTCGCTCGCTGCCTCTGCTGCTCCTTCACGCTCAAGTTCCACCGTTCCGTCCAAAATGCGGACCATAATGTTACCGCCCCCGTCTGACGGCGGAGACTCCGATATGGTGACCGCTCCTGGATCATAGCGCCTCGTCTGTAGTTACTGTATAGTTAGCTTATCACTGTATAATTGAAAGGTCACTCGGATTCGCATATATACGTGGTCGAGAGCGTGGTTGTCGACGCGAACGTCAGAATCGTCACAACGTGACCGGGACGCTTTAGCTGCGTGAACTACGCTTTCGAAACCGCGCTTCAGTAACTCACTTGACGCTTCTCTTCTGCACGTACCTAATTATCCAGTCCTCGGGGCCTCCTGAGGCATTCCCGTAATGTCAATTAAGCCCGCTGGCGCTGATGCGTCGGGAATCTCTGTTAAGAAATGGCTTTCAGAGAGGAACAGCGAACGCGGTCCGTCCAGCTTTTTGGCTCCGTATGAACCGCCTTCTGATATTCCGGGGGTAGCTGCGGCCCAGCAAGCGTTTGCCGCGGATCCCAAATACAAAAAATATACTCAGCAAGTGGAGAGGTGTCTTAATTCGTTCGACAATGTGCACGAATGGGCGGACTGCATTGCGTTTTTGAAGCAGCTGCTCAAGGTGCGTACGAGTCATGGTGTGCGGCACGTACCGTAGCTGACTCCTCGGTTCAGACTTTCCAATCTTACATGCAGTTCAAGGAGATTCCGCGCAAGTTAATTGTCGCGAAGCGCCTTGCGCAGTGCTTGAACCCTGCCCTCCCCACCGGTGTTCACCAGCGCGCCCTGGATGTCTATTCACATATTCTCGCGGTCCTGGGGGTAGGTGCATTCACACCGCTTGGACATGGATATTCATTGCGCCTAGTCCGAAGGCCTCACGCGGGACCTCGCTCTCTGGTCCTCTGGACTGTTTCCGTTCTTTGAATACGCAGCAACTTCCGTAAAGGCATGCATCGCCCTCGTTGCCCCGAGTTAAATTAACCACACATCACAGCCGGCGCTACTGAATCTGTATGACACCCACTATCTACCCCTGCAGGCAGCCTTGCGTCCCGTTATGAAGTCCTTCATTCTCGCACTGCTTCCTGGCCTGGAAGAGGAGACGGGCGAATTTTTTGAGAAGGTCCGAACGCGCCGATTTTTTTTTACCTTTTGCTCTTCCTGACTCGTTTGCAGGTACTCAGTCTCCTGGATCGATTGTCCGGCACCGTGTCCCCTGCATTCTTCTTCCAGAACATTTGGCTGGTGATGCTTACAACCCCTTCGGCGCGGGGGACTGCTCTGAACCTTCTTGCTCGGCGCCTACCTCGGCTGAACGCCGAAGAAGGTGGAGTTTCATCCTATTTATTCTGATTGTATCTAATCCTCAACTAGATATCTCTGTCATTATTGGCCGAGATATCGGTCTCATGATTCGCGCTTTTGCTGCGGCGCTCGAAGACGATAACCTTCTGGTTCGACGGGGAGCCTTAGACCTCCTACTCCAATCTATGCGGGTTGACAGCGCAGCCATACGAAAAGCACAATCGGACGACCGGACTATCCTCATGCGTGCAGCGACCAGTGTTGTGCTTAGACGTGATCTGTCCCTGAATCGCCGGCTCTATACGTGGTTATTGGGCCCAGATGAAAATAGCCAGCATCAATTAGAGTACCTGCGACAGCACGCCCTTGAACTCCTTCAAACCACATTGAAGGTGCGTTTACACTTCCTGCCCCCTATATTTGACATTTATACAGTGGACTAGGATGAGATGACTGCGCCATCCGGGGAATATGCCGAGTCGCGGCCGTTTAAGATATTCATCTCTTTGTTGGACAAGTGGGAGATTGGTGCTCCGTTGACCGAAACCTTGGTGTTCGACTCCTTCAAAGCGATCAAACACCTGATTGAGGCAGCGGACGGTGGTGAAGATGTACTTGCCAGATTACCTTCCGTCGCAACTCCACTAATTTCTTCGATAGGTAGCCATGACGGCAAGTACTCTTTATGAAGCCGTTGAACCCCCTGTTCTATGGAAGCAGCTACTCAGTGCTGTGTTCGATGAGATAACAGGAGACGGAACTCGGGTCGAGGTTTGTCCCACCTTGTTCTGCCGACATGTGCTCACGCTACATGGCTAGGCAATCCGTATGGTGCTATTCATACTGAGAACTTTTGCGCAAGAAGAAGAGATCCAAACAATACATCTTCCAATAATATTTGCATCGCTCACTGACCTCCTCGACGTAGGCAGCACTGTTCAAGTTGATAAATCTCATTAACTCCCCCTGCAGATCCAAATAAAACGCAGCGTTTCGCGGACTTTGACGCCCTCTGTCCGCGAAAGTCTTATTCTTCTGGAGGAAATGCTTCGGCAAATCCCACACGCTGCGCTCATGCAACGTCCAGAGCTCAGTGGGGAGATGGAGATGGCTGCCAAGTCGGAAAGGCCATACGTCTTCGCTGCCACGTTTTACGGCTTCAAACCAACCTTGGAGAGTACGCCCCCTCGGGGCCGTTCACTATTCCTTTTGCGTCGGCGTTCCAGAATTTGGTTACTCTGAGCATCAATTGCTCCCGATTCATGACTAATGGATGTGACACTCCCGGTCCTCTGCGCGAAGTATCTTCGCAGTGTTTACTTATCCTGGATAGGCTTGTGGGTCGGCTCAACTCTCAGGTAACGCTAGAATGGGATCCGGACCAATGGCTCTCATCTGTTCTCTCAGCTTTAGAGCATGAGGTATTGCCTATTCTCTTTGCGATCGTCACGACCTCATCCCTCCTAGACCTGCAACTTCACGATGGTTGACCGAACCATATCTTTGATCGTTGCCTTGCATGGAACTCCAAGCGTGCACCCGAGGTTGCTGGTCGACGAACGGCCAATCATGTCCAAAATGGTCAACAGACTGCTGAAATATCTGCGCCCAAATTTCACGGTCTATCACGTTCGATCCGTCAGTTTGATTTGGTCATTGGAAAGCGCCACAAGTCGGTCCCATGTCGAGTCTATCCTGGCCCAGACGATGACCTCCCCGGAGTCTCGCAACGTGCAGGAGGCGTACGAGGCGTTTGGTGTCCTGTGGAGGCCTGACCGGCGAGTTCTGATCTTTCTCTGGTTCGAACATGTCTGACGCATCTCACCAGAGGACAACCTTTTACCTGGTTTCCGGTTCAAAGTGCCCATGATGATCGTTTTGGACACGCTAAAGAATGACGACCCTTGTCTTCGGCGGATCGGCGAGACTTGGATGCGATGTAGCCTGAAGTCGTACCTCCGGTAGGTATAAACTTCAAAAAACGAGCACCGCGGCTTAACAATATACAGGGTTCTCGATCCCATTTTGTTCGATCTTTTAGACCCATCTATCCGCCGAATACCAAACACTGCCAAAGTCAGAAGCAAAGAATTGCAAGGTTTCCTATACGAGCGCCCTTTTGACCAGCGTTATACCAACCATCTTCTGGAGATGCTTCTTTCGATTATCCGGTTCGGGGGCCAAGGGTTTGCCAAGACCGCTCGTAGCACTTCGATAAAGCGGGTCCCACCATGTGGGTCTAATCCAGAGAGTTGAATCCGGTAGGAGAGTGTCCTTATTGTATATACAATTCTAACAAATCTGCTTCTAGCGGGTGTTTTCTGATCCCGAGCCAAGTTATCTGGAGGTTCTGGTCGACATTCTACTCCGGTGAGGTCTTATACTTTTTTTTTTTGAACCAACCGTAACCTTGAAACAGATTCCTGCAATCGGAGCCGAAACCAGCATCGGACGCGGTCATGCAACCCAATAACGTAGCCATTCAATCGACATCCATTGATCTTCTCCAAGCAGTCGTGGCCCGGGGGGAGATCGATCCTGTCACCGTGGAAGTCATTGAGGCCATTGTTGTCGGCAAACTTTACCTCTGTATCCACCGGACACGACTCGATCTTCAGAACAAGTTGCTACACCTCCTCCACTCACTTATCTCCGCTTCTACGGCCAGTGACCCACCAACTGGAAAACAGCGGCAGGGCGATGGAGCAGTCGATTCAGCGACAGGCCCAGATTCCTCACAGGAAGTAGCCCCCCGTGGATACCCTGTCAATCCGCTCCTGATACAAACTCTTGTGGATGGTATTGCAACCCACACAAACCGGCCAGTTCTGCAGCACTGGCTCGATTTCGTTCTCATGGCCGTACCGCAATTCCAGCCCGCTCTGCAGGCCGTGGTCACTCCTCTCAACGACTGTCTGTGCAGGCAACTGCTAGCATCACTGGGAGATATCCTGAACGTTACGTTCAAGGACGGACTATTCACCGACGATTTGACTTCTAGCGCCACGGATGCCGAATTAATCATGCTCCTTGGTGGCCTTGAACGACTAGTCCTGCTTAGTCTGGCCTATCCTACCGAATCCGCTAATTCCGACGACGACCAGACTATCACGGATAAAACAACTGAAAACAGCGGCCTCCTCGGCTATGTTTCAACCGTTTTAGTTCCGAGAATGTCCAAAATCTCGTTGAAGAACAACTAACGGTAAACTGAATTCCCACTGCGGTTAGCACTCTCTAACCGTCAACTAGGCCCGATCTCCTGGATAAGATCTCTACACGAAGCCGTCCGCGTTTTGTATTTGGTCTGGTCAACCTTAGTATGGTCTGATCGGGAGGTGTGGTCGTCGAAGGACGAAACTTTGGCGTTAATTTACACACGGACAAGACTGCGATGCAGAAGAGTCTTAGAACATCTGTTCCGGGTTCAATCGGCCGAAGTGTTCGAATCCATCATTGATTGCTGGAACCGGGAACTTCCGGTACGGAATACGCCGAATTGGTGTCTGCGCACTTTTGCTGAATAAAGCACAGGAGTCGCAGATTCCGTACGAACAAGCGTTTGAATTAGTCGACGTTCTGATCGCCAGTGCGCAAAGCGCTGTTCATATGATTTGCGAGAGCATTACATGTCGTATCTCGGGCGTTTCGGAGAAGACCAAGAAACAAGCTATCAACCCTGACTTGTTAGTCGCCCATCGAGTCTTGAACCTGCCACCAATTTACTTTTCCTTTTTTAGGACTGATGCTGTTCTTTTCAAATTTCTGGAACAATATCTACAGCGTTTAGAGGGCCCACTGGCTCTTCAGGTGTGGGGTCGGTTCTTGCAACTAGTCAAAGATGTCTTTGGCAATACGCGAGAATTCAAGCTTCAAACCTATCCTGCACTCAGGTGTCTAACAGTGCTGGCGGGAAGATCACTCAAACGACGGCAATGGAGGATCGGCGGATCCGGAAGGAACTGCAGGTACGCATTTCTCGGTTACATCATTGTGACAATCACTAAGATGTGTAGGAAACCTTTGGGAAACTTTTAGATTCCTGCGTTGTCTTTGTCGGACGTGCCTATGATCAGGGCTCGTGGATTCGCCGAAGCACAAAGGATTCGCTAGTCACCAACGGCAGAGAGTCCCCTGCTCCTCGCGGTAATTCTCGGATCCACGCTGAAAGTGCACCACCTTACTGTGTTTGTACAGACGAAAAGCTAGCTGCCAGTTTTCTTCACTGGGTCCCGATCCAACGCCTCGACCGGCCTCTACGGAATTGGCATCGCAGGTCAGCTTCGTCACCGAAACCTTGGAGAAGCAAACTAAATGTGCAGCAGGTCAATCTGTACATTGCGACCACAGCAATGCCCGGTCTGCGCAGGTTCCTGATGGACAACGACAAGGTAGTCGCGTCGTGCACCAATATCGTGTATTATATTGTCAGCCCTGCGATGAAGGGCAAGTCGAGGTTCGTACTTTCAAACCTGGCGGGCGCCACTTTTACCAATTGTTTTTTTTTAAAGACCAATGGACGTGGACAACACCGTGGTGGACACCATCCAAGAGATGACAAAAATCCCCGCCGCCCTCAAAACGTGGCGGCCTCCTGTGTCTGAACTTCTCAGCGATAACAGATTGTTCAACTGCACCTCTGAGGACGCTGGAAAGTGGAAGCCAATCATGAAATCGTTGTTTGATCAAGACAAGACGGCCTTTCCCGAATTACTTGGTGCGCTGCTCTTCATTTTACGCAAATGACTCGATGTTGACGTTGTAAACATTCCACAGCTAAAGTTGCGACGGCACCTTCTGCTAATATATTCACAAATCGGGAATACGAGATGCTCCTTCGGTCTCTGAATATCCGGCGACTGTCCTTTGTTCTTTTCGCCGGGGACAAGAACCACTTCCTCACCCTGCTGCCTTCGATTCAAGAGAAACTCGTGGATATTCTTCGCAACGTCACCGCGCCTATCGTTCAAAGCGAGGTGTATCTTTGTATACGGGTCCTTCTGTGTCGGTTATCCGCACATAATCTGACCAGCTTCTGGCCTGTTCTCTTGACGGAGCTAGTTCGTGGACCAGTGCTGTTCACGATTATTGTCACTAATAGGATGTGCAGTACCGTCTTTTCGAGCAACTCATGACGACACTGCCGCCTGATGGAGCCGAGGATCTCCAGCTCATTCTGTCCGCGAGCAAATGTCTCGACTTGCTGCTCACATTACAGTCGGAAGAGTTCCAGATGTCGGTCGTTCCTTGCATGTATGCATGACGGTTTGCTGACCTCCTTCGTTTGCAGACACCAGTGGATATTTATAACAGACACTGTGGACGCTATCTACCGCCGGACGAGTGCTTCCCCGAGGCGATGATGGACCAGCTCGCTGAAATCGTCAGCAGTCTGCCTGTCGCGGAATCGCGGGTGCGTAGATTAGATAGCTTGGGTCTGACACCACATTCTCACATTATATACAACCTTCTAGGAACCGTCTGCGACGAACGGGCTGATCACCAGCCCGACCGCGTACACGGCGAGCTTCGGCGAGCAGCGTCCGATGCGACGGCCCCTGCTCAATTCCGTGCGGCAAATCGAGAGCATCCGTGACCTGGTCCCGTTCTTCTCGAGTGTGAGCATATCGTCGTATGAAGCATGTACGCGAGCGGGGGGAACGTGGACTGGGCGGCGGTGGAGAGGGGCATTATGGACGATATGTTCGACGGACGGTAGCCTTCCCGGGATATACTTTAACTTAATTTTCTCTCATCTTGACACCATGCATACTGATATATTAGATTCACCTACCGCTAATATCATGCCAGCATGTGAGCCGCGCTTTGACCGGTGTGCAAAATGCGAGCAGGACTTTCCACTGCCACTATCAGTGTTGTCTCGTCTTCCGTTTATTAATTCCAAAGAGAATGTAGAAAGCTGGTGTACAAGCATATGGATCGACCCGACTAAGACGATAAAGATAGGGCTCCAAAGGAACGGTGGGCAAGTGAAAGCGAAACAAGACACGCGCAGCGCGGCGAGCTTAAAAGTCGCCCCAATTGCGGCGGAATTTATACTGCATGCGTTCCTGACCGTCAGTAACCTCAGCTGAAGAGATAGGAAAAGGGCGGGATGCATTACCTTGTATGGTAGGTTTTTTCTGAAGACGAAGAAAGGAAGGATTGAGTGAGCGATCAGCGCGGGGCAAGACTGCGGGAGAGCGTACCGCATCTTATCGCTGGGGTTCGTCGGAGGCTTGTACCCTTCGCGGCCCGTGCCCCACTCGCCCTTCCGGTCCCCCTCGGTCTTGGCACCTTTGAACTTGATACTCGGGTCCTGCTTCTCCGGGGGAGGCACACGTGTAACCTTGGGTTTCGGGGAACCCGGTACAACGGGTGCCTCGACAGGCGGCTCGAGGACCACCTGTTCGTCGTGCGGGTGCGGGACGGCCGCAGGGTGTTGTGCGAGCTCCTCGGGCGTCTGCACTGTCTCGCCGTCCGCCGGGATCGGCGGTTGCGGTTCGCCCTCTGCCGGCGCGGGGACGTGCTCGTGTGACTGGAGCGCCTCCTCGACGGAGATGCCCTGGAAGGCCGCCTCCTTGACGGCTTCTTTCCGCTCTATTTCTTCGTGGTGCGCAAAGTGCTCAAGGTCCTCGGGGTGGTTGTACGACTCGTCTGTCTGGGTCTCGGGTGTCGAGTGGAATTCCTCTGCGGGGCACAGCGTGAGCGGAATTAGGTGAAGTAGTTTCTAGGGGACACAACCTTCGTGGTGGAGGAAGAACTCGCTTTCGATGTCGTAGTGGTGGCCCTCCGCGCCCATATGGTCGAAATTCGGTAACCCTTCCAACCCAACTGCTTCGAACTCCGTCGGGGACACCTTTCCGTCACCGTCCTTGTCCAGCAGGTTGAGTACTGTGCTTGAGATGTGGTCCGCCTTCTTTTGGTGCTCCTCGTCGTCCTAAATGCGGGCCGTCAGTGAAATTGCCATGGCGTCTGTCGGTCGGTCTTCCCACCTTTGATTTCTTCTGTGAGTAGACGTGGTGGACGCCATAGATGGCCTCTACTTCTTCCTTGTCCAGAATCCGTCCCTGAGATGACACGTCGGCGAAATGGGCTCCGCTGAATGGGGAGACGCACCGGTTCAAGTCGTGCAGCTGAAAGAAGCTCTGGAGGTCGAACGAGTCTCTGAGACGCGATAATTAGGCACTGTGTACGCGGGATGCTAGGAGCGTACATGTGGTGCTCTGAGGCCATCTAAGGAACATAATTGAATGCAACTGGGAAGGAGGTTGCAGGAAGACGTACATGGCGTTCGGCATAGGCCTTGATGTCTTCGCCTGGCCGCATTCCACCCGCCATGGTCTCCAT
>JARKIE010000772.1:0-25157 GCA_029378255.1 Mycena rosella
AAGCCGGGTGAAGATCGTGATTTCTCGGCAAGACTGATGCACCTTCGCAACCGCTCGCGACCGCTCGCAATCACTCCACAACTCTTATGAGCTACAGACGACTTGCTATAATTATTTTTATTGAATCACATTGAATCGTCTAGCACGTACAACAATTAGAGGGCTCAGAACAGCTTGTCCGTCGCCACATTCATTGGTACCAACAATAAAATCATATATCAAGAAATCCCTCGTCATCAAATAAGTTTCCATCTTCATCCTCATCCTCACTGTCATCCCCACTCCCCTCATCATCCCCGCTTCTCTCGCCATCCTCGTCGCCAGACTCATCATCCGAGCCATCACCGTCCAGCAGCTCGATGTCCCCGCCCTGCTCCTCCACCGCACCCTCCTCTGCCTGCGGCTCCGGCTCCACCATCTCCACATCCACAGGTTCATCTACAATGACTGCGGCGTCATTCGAAAGGGGTGCCGCACCGGTGTCGTCACTCGGGAGGCTGTTGATATCAGCATCATTGTCCCCCTTCCAGCCCGACTTGCTGTGAATAAGGTGGCCTACCCCGTGGCCCAGATAGCGCATGAACATATCTCTATCGACCCATCTGCGTGTGGCATGAGCATCATTTTTTTGAAGGACAAGAGGACTTGAACGTACATTATTACATAGAAATTGACCCAGTCGTCGGTGTCCCCCACGGGACGCGCGGCGGTAGCCTCCCCGGGATGTATGGTCAGAAGATCGGTGGTACGACCCGCATCGAAGGCAGGGACGATGTGGCAGCCCCGTAGTACCAAGGATGGGTCGAGGAATCCAAATGCGTACTCATCTATATCTGGGACAAATCCGATCTTCGGCAAACGCGCCGCTTGGAAGCCAGATCTGTAGCCGGGCTCCGCACCATACCTATGTAGGAAGTTAGATAGATACGACGAACAAAGAGAGTATGCCGCCGCACCATCGAACCCAAAGAAATTCCATGTGCTGTGCGGAACCATTCCTCGATTCGGCGCCGATGTGGATGACCTCGAGGTGGAAAATCCCCAGAACTCGCGCATACCAGAATGGGTGGGCATTTGCCGTCGTTTCCGGTGAAAGGACCATGACGTTCGGATGGCTCCGTGGGTTGATGGTATCCTGGTCGCGTCGCATATCGTACGTAGTAAAATTGACGCGGAGGGTCTGAACTGGAAACATTTGCTGTCGCACAATACGTACTGTATCACGTTGAGCTTCTGAGTAGTCCGCCTCGTCACCATCGAAGCTACGGCCAACGAGGCGAGACAGCAGGTGATCCTTGAGCTTCGGGATGAAACGCTGCAGTGGAAATAACCGTCAGTTATGTCGTCGAACGCGGAGATGACTAGTACCTACTTTCTTTGCAGGATCATGTGGATTCTCTTGAACGAATCGCATCAGCGAAATGGGATCTTTGCGAAGCTTGGACATGTAGTGATGCACATCAAGCCCTGTATACGAAGAACCGTCGTTATCAGAAAATCTAACGGGCGTGGCACGACTTTTCGGAGAGGCGGCGGCTTGCTTGGCCCTGCGAATACGGGTGTCGCGTCGCTCTAACCGGACCATCTGCTTCGTGGCGTTGTTCTTGTTCGTTCGGCTATAGAGTCGCTTGACCAACCGGTGTGCAAGTTCACCCTGCATGCAAACTTGAGCTCCGAGAACTGAGAATGGCTAGGGAGTACACACCGTCTGAGTTGAATAAGAGTCAGTGGTACCGAACAGCCGGATCGTCGATGAATAATCCCCCAAAGCGTGAAATTTGTAAGTGAGGAGATTGAGAAATTTCCCTTTCGAGGGCTGTGGCGGCGGTGGTGGGCCAGTCGAGGTTCCCCCTTTTTTTTTACGAGCGGCGCGCCGGGCTCTGGAAGCGATTTCACCAGGTAACTCGACCGTCTTGTATTCGGCCTGAGTTGTGGCCGCGAACGAGCGTAATTCTCGGCCGATCACCGTTGTCGAGCCATCGAAGAGGGTCAGGGTGGTGTCAGTGTGCATACGCAGCTTTGCGAATGCGTTCCACTCGGACAGCCGGAATAATGTGGTCAGTAGCCGGGAATTGAACGGCTCGGGGAGCAGCCCTTCGATGCACGGGATAATGTTCTATATTATCTACGTTAGCATCGATGAGAATCTGGATAATTAAGATACTCACTATGAGGAGGTTGTCATAATTATGACCCGCGAGCTTCTTCATTTCCGATGCATTGCTGCAGAAACGGCGAACGGTTCCTCGACCGAAGGTCGGGATCCGCCGAAATCTGGAAAGCACTGTGAGCTTACACGCCAGAGGGTCTCAGGCACCACATACCGTGCAT
Source organism: Mycena rosella (assembly GCA_029378255.1). NCBI lineage: Eukaryota > Fungi > Basidiomycota > Agaricomycetes > Agaricales > Mycenaceae > Mycena > Mycena rosella. The sequence goes on from JARKIE010000772.1 coordinate 2,332, forward strand.
TAAGTGTGGCAACGGCCTCTCCACTCGGGACAGCGGCGTACAGAACACGGATGATGTGCGCGAATGTGGCCTTCCATACCCCGAGCGACCATTCGTGTAGATGATCGACAACGAGCATGGGGTGGAAGTCAAAGCCGAAGCGACCGAGGCGTTCACCAAACGCGTTCTGAATATAATTTCAGCCCCGGGAATGGAAGTGCAAAGCGTGAGCAAACTTACCAGAGTCGGTACCAGCGAAAAATCCTGAAGTAGGGTATTTATGCGCTTGTTGGTGATGGCATTGGAGTAAGCACTGAGTCCCTTTTTAGCAGGTTTTACTCACATTTGTCTCAGGCAAAATCGCGCCTACAACGGCTACAAAGAGCTCCTGAGATTCATCCCAGCGTTCCGGCAGCCACTCATGGAGGCTGAGCACGACGACCTTCTCCAAATCCTCAATGCAGTGAGTTGTGATCTTAACTCCGAGTCACCGACTCATCCGTTCCTTGCAGCTACGCCATGGGGCTCGCAACGCGCGGTCCGACGACACCAAGAATGTCAAGGCGGCTATCGTCCCATGGCTCCAGAAGTTGTTCCCTGAGATGACAGCCTTGGACCCCGACTCACGCGAAGAACGGGGAGCTGACAACCCCTGGATTCTGACCATACTCTCCCCGACAGAGTACGACGTCACCATAAAGGAGTATGTGTTCTTCTCGCTCGTAACACCTGGATTGGCCTTGACTGTTAGCAGGGTTCGCACGCTGATCCGCGAGGGCGCCCCCGACCATTTGATCACCGCTGACAGTTGGTTCATCGGCCTCTATCCCCACAAGAAGTTTGACCCTGAGAATCAGGACCTTGGTCTTTTCAAGAATGTAATGCTGCTAATGGTGAGTTTATTCGTTCTGGACCGGGATCATTCTTATTCCCTTTCCAGGTTTGGAAATACATCTTTACCTCTCCGATCTCCGTCAAGTCAACCGTGCCGCATGAAGATCGTGAGAATGACGATGCGCCACCGGCTCCCTCTTCGTCCTCGACATCGCGGAGGAAGAAGGCGAAGCCCGCAACAAAGCGGAGTGTGGCGTCTATCATCGGCCTCACCCGCGTTACTGGGCGGTCAATTGCCTATGCGGCTGTTCAGGTACGTGTGAGTTCCCTCCTTTGGCTCGCTCCAGCTGATTTCATCTCCCAGTATCGTGTCGCCCTTTCAGATGCTCACCACTGGGATGAGCACGACGGCTCCTTTGATTACATCAAATTCTATAACAACGTTGTCGACTTCTTCGAATTCCCGCCGGGGCCGCTCGCCAAGGCTGATGTAGCCCGCTTATTGGATTGGTGGAACGTGTATGTTTTTTGATTCACTGTCCTGCATCCCCGCTGAACATTCTCGCACAGAAATGTGTTTGACCACTCTCCCGTCTGGTCTCTCTACGAGGGCGGCTCTGTGCTGACCTCCTCGGTCCATCAATTGAACGCCATCCGCACAGCACGCGAGGCTGGGTTGACCATTGTTCCGACTGAAATGTAGTTTTATTACAATTAGCAATTACCGTGCCGCCGAATATTATTATTTTTTCCCCATTTAATTGTCTGCCTGCCTCTATAATGAACGCAATCCTTATCAATGGCTAACAACCCATTGTAATGTGGACTACTGCTCGAAAGGGCAGAGAAGGCCTGATATGTGATTGGGAGAGTCGTGATATGCATAACAATTGTGGGTATCGTGTGTGTCACACACCCATATATCCGGTTATCTGCGGGTCCACAATAATTGCGAGGATCGTGAGGATTGTGGAGATCGCAACCGATCGTAATGGCAGACAACTTTTTTCCAGATTCGGTGATGCCCAGATCGGTGGCACTGTGGCAGTGTTCGGGATCCGGCAAACCAAACATTCAACATCAAACGACACTGCCTCCCGCTTATTATTAACTCTCTCTTCAGACTTCAGTGGCATTTCATTCATGCCGCCACAAGATCTGGACTCGACGCCTACCATGCCCGCGCGGTCCACATCGATGATCTGTTACATCTCGCCGAGTGGAACTCCATGCTCACGGTGCCACTCTCTTGCGGCTTTGAATACGACGATGGGGTGTACAATCTCCCGCAAAGTCTGAATTTTCTCTCATCTCATGCCCCTGTGATTCCGCCAACGGTACGCCAGTCCACGACGGCGCTATTGCGTTCGAAAAGTGGCGTGTGCCAGCAGTGGGGACGAGCACGAATGTTGTTCCCCTCGATGCGGAATACTTTGCGCCCGGCGAGGAAGCTGAGCGTACCCACGCCATGCGGATGCAAGATGAAGGGCGTGGGGTGTGGTGGGGTGCAGAATCTGGTGAGATTATATCAACGTGTTGCAGTTCAATATGTGAATGCCTCTCTGTCCAGCGGCAAAGCCTAGGCGCGAAATATATCATCTGCCCGGCGCACATCCATCCCACGGTGCCGCTGAACAGCTACACCGGAACTGTCCCGCCCTCGACAGATACCGCACCCAGGTCCTGCGCGCGATCCGCGCGATCTCGCAGCTCGGCGACATGGACGGTCTCGGCTGGGACGTGCTGGGCGACTGGCAGCGCGCGCGCATCCCTGCATTGGCCCACTTCTGCCTTCCTTCGCGCTCGGCGGCGGATGGGGCGCGGGCGGATGGCGCGGGGTCGTCCTTGACTTCCGTTTTTCCCGCGCATGTGGCGCGTGGCTTGTGGGGCATGTAGCGAGGGCCGGGCGGGTGCGTCTGGCGCCGTTCTGCCCCCTGCCCTCGCTCGCTGCGGCGGCGGCGAATAGAGCGCGTGCGGCGATCGGAGCTCGGGGTGCTGGCGACGGGGCTTCTTAATGCGGGGTGCCCGGGTTTGTGTGCGGTGTGGTGGGGGTCCTACGTCGGGCGTCGGTGGGGCGATGCAGGTGCGGGCAGGTGTGGCGTGGGTGTGGGGCGCCGTCGATGTGTGTGCGGTGCTCGTGCCGGTGCTCTGTCGGACGCGCGGTACCGCCGTGGCGGGACAGCAGTGGCTCGTGGGTGTCGGGCGCGGGCTGCATTTCGGTTCTGGCGTCGTGGGCCGCGTGTCAAATCTGTCGATACGATGCTTCTGTCGGCCGTCCGTATCGATGCGGGTGCGCTGGGCGCGGATCGAGCTCAGCGGTCGCGAGTGCGACGGAGCGGAGTGTGGCGTGCGCAGGGGCCTCTCGATATCGGGCGTCGCACGGGTAGGCGGCGATTTGGGGTGCACGTGCGCGTCGGCATCGATGCGGGGCGCACGCGCGCGTGTGTTTGGCGCGGCTTGCGGACCACGGTGTGGCGGGGTCGACGTGGGGACTGATCGCTTCACGTGCGGGGTGCGGGATCCGGGCTAGGCTTCGCTCCCCGCGCGTGGTGCGCGCTTTTCGTGTTGTTCGCCTGTTTCGCTGGCGTTTCGCGCCTCCTATCTCTTCATCTCCCCACCCCCCTTCCCCTTCCTCTTGTTATATCCTACTCGCTCTTTCCCGCTCCTCCCCCTCCTCCCCCTCCTTCCCGCCCCACTCCCACTGCCCCCGCCACCTTCCCCCCCCGTCCCCCCCCCCTCCCCACTGCCCCCTCTCACAATGCTCAGTCCGTTCGCAGTTATCACCCCCGCGCTCTTCCAAGCCTACCCGTCCGCGCCGGACGAGTGGACGCTCGCGGCGCTCATGCGCGCGGATGGGACGCTGCAGGGCACGATGGAGGCGCACTACGACACGTTCATCACGGAGGAGGACATCGCGCAGATCGTGGGCGCGGGGCTCAATTGGGTGCGCGTGCTGATTCCGTTTTGGGCTGTTAGGTGCGTTTTCGTTTGTCGTCCGTCGTTCCGACTTTTGCTTCGCCGACGTTCTGGGGCTTGCTGCGCTTCGTCTTCGTCTGCGCTGCGCGTCTTCTGTCTTCGCTTACCCGCATCCTCGCTCCCCTCCCCTTAGCAGAACCATGCTGACTCATCTTCCTCGGCAGCACCTGGTCGGACGTGGGCACGGACGGCACGGGCGAGGTCGCGGAGCCGTTCCTTGAGTCGGTGTGCTGGAAGTGTGTATCCCTCCACTTCGTGCCCCCGCTTCACTCGCTGACGCGCGCCGCAGGTACGTCGTGCGGCTGCTCGGGTGGGCGCGCAAGTACGGGCTGCGCGTGAATCTGGATCTGCATACCGTCCCGGGCTCGCAGAATGGTGCGTCGTGTCTCTTGCCATTCGATTCAGCTTCCAAGCTCTTTCGTCTACCGCTTTCGTGCCTCGGGCAGCCCCTGATCATCGTCTGCAGGGTATAACCACTTGGGGAAGCTGGGGCTGGTCAACTTTCTCAACGGCATAATGGATACGCCGCCTTACCTTTCGCATGATGACGCTCGCACGCAGGCGTCGCCGACGCCCAGCGCGCGCTCGACTATATCCGGACGATCACCGAATTCATCTCGCAGCCCGAGTGGCGCGACGTCGTCCCCATGTTTGGCATCGTCAACGAAGGTGCACCCCTTCCTTGTCTCAAGTCACTTAATACTCAACCCTCCCGCAGCGCTCATGAGCACGATCGGCCGCGACCAGCTCACCTCCAACCTGCACGCGCACGACATGATCCGCGGCATCATGGGCCTCGGTGCGGGCAACGGGCCCTTCATCAGCGTGCACGACGGGTTCCAGGGCGTCGCGTCGTGCGCGGGGTTCCTCCCCGGCTCGGACCGCGTGATCCTCGACACACACCCGTACTTTGCGTTCGACCAGCAGCCGAACGACGCGCCGATCGCGACGAGCGACGATCCGGCGAGCGCGGGCGGGGTGTGGCCGAAGCAGGTGTGTAGCGCCTGGGGGGCGTCGATTAATACGAGGTGTGTTCGTCCTCCCTCTCCTTCCCTCCTGCCTAGTGCGCTGTCCGCATTTGGAAATTGGATTCCGTTTTGGGATAATATGCTGACTAATCCCTCTTGTTTTTGCGAATAGTCAGTCGACGCTCGGCGTGACGGTCGCGGGCGAGTTCAGCAACGGGTACAACGGCTGCGGGCTGTACCTGACGGGCGTGAACGGGAGCCAGGCCTACGGCGGGGACTGCCTTGTGGCTGGACGCGTCGACGTGGAATAGCACGGTCAAGGCGGGGGTGCTGCAGTTTGCGCTGGCGAGCATGGACGCGATACAGGATTGGTTCTTTTGGACGTGGAAGGTGCGCGCCCTCCTCCGTGTCTACTACGCTACGCTTCGCATTCGCATTCCCTTCCCTCCATCCCTCCCCTTCGTACTTCGTACCTCGCCCTTCGTCCTAGCATACTAACGCCCCCGCAGATCGCCCCCGCTGCCGACGGCGTCATCCGCTTGCCCCTCTAGTCCTACCAGCTCGGCCTCGAAGGCGGGTGGATGCCGACCGACCCGCGCGTCGCGGCGGGCAAGTGCGTGGCCGTCGGCGTCCCCGAGACGCCGTTCCCCGGGACATTCAGCGCGTGGCAGGTGGGCGGCGCGGGCGCGGGCACGATCGCCGCGAGCGCGTCCGCGCAGTTCGGGACGTGGCCGCCCGCGACGATCAGCCATGTGGATGTGGCGGCGCTGACGGTGCTGCCGACGTACACGGCGAGGGGAGCGTGGTTACGCTGAGCTTCGTCACGCCGACGCCGACGCCGAGCGTTGGGGACGGGTGGTTTGATACGGCGCCGGCAGTGACGGCTGTTGCGGGGTGCACGTATCCGGATGCGTGGAGCGCGCTGAACTCGCCGGCGCCGACGGCGCTTTGTACGGGGGCGTGAGTGCGTCTCGGCCTTTCTCGGCTCTTGCTACTACACATACACGGAATCTTCCTTCGTTCGTCTGCTCCCCTCCCTCCCTACCTTCGACATTCGTTCACTCGCTCCCTCTCACACGGTCTTTACCCGATTATTTATATTCCTTCTTTCCTCTTCCTATTCCCACTCCTCGCTGGACATTGACGTTCGAACTCAAAACCGCATCGTATATCTAAATCGATCGTGTACATACATACCTAACCTACTTAGCATACATATTATACGTCCGTACATACCGGTACTGCCCCGCCACTGTGTCTCCTTTTTTATTTCGAGTAATTTATAGAGTTGTTGTAGTCCGGCGGTAAGTAGTTAGGAAGGCGGGTGAGAGGAACGTTCGTTATGCTCAGGCAGTCGACGTTCGCGCCGTGTTGGTCTATCGTACAGATCCACACTGCCACACAGGCCACGCAAAAAAGATCCAACGATATTTTGAGCTTTCGGTGAATGTGCATTCCCTGGCGCAGCGCCAGACAGCCGTGCCAGGAAGCACTGCAAGAAGGGGAAATGGAACAAAGAGAAAGGATCTCGGGTCATAGCCCTGTTGAATGCGGACATCGGGAGTCGAACCCGTTCTGCTGCCTGCAACGTTTATCCACACTAGGACATAAGACGAGAACAGCGATGACACTGTACACCACACCCGCTTGCCGGTGTACCTTCCATCCTACTTCATTCAGTGTTCCCAAGCAATGATTGCACTCGAGGAAGGAAGGCGATCCGATTTTGAACTTATTTAAAGGTTATTTGAAGGGTCGCTTAGCGGACCAGTGCTACGCATTTTAATCTCCGGTAAAAGATCACCGGTATCTGGGGCAATTTATCGAGTTGTCTGTGTTGTCGATCTGGGAACCGCGCCTCGATCCGTACATGTTCAGTTGGGCGGCTCGTTTGTTCCTCCTTGGAACAAACCTTCTGAGAATGAGGTCGTGTTGACTAAAAGAAGCTCTACGAGGTACGGGCGTGTTTATGTTATAGTGTCTGAGACAAGGAGGATCTGGAGCAAATTGTAACCTCTGATACAATGTGGGCGCCACTTTCGAGTCCGGGATTCGTTCACTGGGAACCGGTAATTTCAAGATATAGTGTGATACGGGGCGTACTCAGGCAGTAAATATACAACATGGCCGACATTGGTACGTGGATAATCGGGTGGGGGCAGGGATTAATTGGAAAAAACGACCATCGGGTGGAAGGCCATCGGGTGGAACCATTGGGACCATATGCAATCATAGGTGTAGGTAAAGGTGAGAAATCCCGCAGCACTCGCCAGAGGCAGCATGTGCTGCATGGTAGATTCGAATTCATAGGTATTGCCTTCGCTGGAGCTAGTGTCGAACTGGACCTCCTGGAGCTGGGCGAGGCTCATTAGTGCTTGGTCTGTATCGGCTCTGGGGGATAATTCGTGGTCGCCGGACGTCTCCCCGGAAAGAAGGATAGTCAGGTCTTCGATGTTGGGCGCGCATGTCGGGAGGCTTGCAAGCAGCGTAAACCCAGCGTCTGATATCTGTAACTTGTCCAGGGACCCTTTTAACGTCAGGGCCCGCAGTCCAGGTATATGCGGTAAAACCAGTGGCTCGTCGCCGGACTCCACCAGCTCCTCACATACTGAGGTGTTGAAATTAGCATCACATTGGCGAGATTGAGGTACGACCTCACTCCCAAAATCGATGATCATATGCTCAAGCGAATCGGAGCACTTCAGAGCAATAGCCTCTAGACCGTCAAGCGCTCCCCCAGGATCGAATCGTAGCTCTCGGACGCCCTCCAGGCGCTGCGCTACCTCATCTCCGAGGATCAACGCATGGAGCGCGACATCCGTTTTGGGCGAGTAGGCGAGTGCCAAATATTCGAGGGGCACACTGGACACCACCGAGTCTTCAGCCCGGGGGAATACTGCGTCCTCAGGCTCTATTTCTATAGAACCGAGATAAACTTGCTCGCAGGACAAGAGTGCATGTCGGATGATCGACGACGGCACACCCATGCAGTCATGCAACCCTACACATCGGAGCGAGGGCAAGGAGAACAAAGCTACGAGTGCGCTCCGGAAATTGGCCGGAAATTCATCCCAGTGCCACCGCTCGTCGAACTCAGAAGATTTGACAAGACGGCGGACTCGGGTAAGATGGGGGAGTAGCAGTGCGAGGGGGTTGTGGACGGAGGTATTGGCGAACGGGAGGTCGAGGTGCAAATCGCAGACATAGGAGGCGAGGTGAGGGCTACCTGCCAGTGCCGACGACAGATGGTTCGCTGTTCGAGTGTTCAGGGTAAGCGACTGGAACAGACATCGCTGGCTACGCGCCACAAACGCCCGTGCCGTGAGCGAGCATCGAGTCAGCGTGGCATAATCCTTGGGATCCGCCCACTTCTTGGCGCCGACTTCATCTATAATCGCGTCGATGAGCTCTTGGGCGAGCGCGGGCATGCTGGTGGAGGTGAAAAAAAGGTACGCAGTCAACACTTTGCCCCGTTTGGATTTAATCTCCGCTATTTGGCTTCCGACGCGGCTTGTGCGATTTGCGATCAGTTCGCAATGAATGGTTACGATTACTTTGGCACGCTCGCTTGTTGCTTTCGACTTTAACCTCGAATTCCTGCTGGCGTGGAACGCAATCTGTCATCTTATCCGTTGTCCATTCCCTTGTCAAATAACCAATTAAATAAACCCTCCGGCGACCAATTCTCTCCAACACCAACGTGCCTCTCACTCGCATTTCCGACTATTTCTGTCGGACCACGTCCGGTCAACCGCTATTCATGTGCACTCTTCGGAAATCTATGGGGAGTGAATTCACTCGCCACAGGCTAAGCGAGTCGTCTATTGCCTTGTTTCATTTCCCATTCAATTCAATACCGAAACTTGGACTTGTCAGGCCGCGGCCCGCGGAACCATTGTACGCCAGCAAGTTTCCAATTTCTTAATCCCTCTGGCGTTCGAGCGCACCCGGTCCGAATGTCCCATTCTCCCGCACCGAGGCGCTAAGTTGGGCATGCCAGATGACGGCTCAACGTTCAACGATTGCCACGACCCGGAGGCTGTGGTACGAAAACCCTCGTACTGGGTCCGATGTTTCCTACCTCCCCTTCTCGTCCTTGACCTACACAGTTTTTGTTGGGGCGGCAAACAAACGGGTCTCGACATCAATTGTCAATCTTTACACAACGGCGACGCCCTTGATGCGCTGAAAATACTTCCCTACATCGTGGGAGCCCACTTTGCGGAGGATAAAATACCCCAGTTGTATGTCTGTCATGCGCCGATTTTCTGTTCCTCTGAACTGCGGGGAAAGACATCTCATAGGTCTAAATACGGTGGTGCCTGACCTGTAGTGCATGAATTGCTCTGGCCGCTAGTAACTCATCCGCAAATCGACGTCCTTGATGCTGGGAACACTCGTGTGTCATGGGTGCATAATATTAATGGCCATTCTTGACATCAAGATGTGAGAGGCTGTGATACAAGAGCACCCGTGCGGAGCCCACCCTCTGTCTCTCCTCGACCGACTTGTCATCAATGCACCCGGTAACACGCCAGCGGACCCCCGAGAGCGTACGCAGCTGGTGGTCGGACAGTAACCCCGCGGGTCCCAGCATGAATCTTCACCGCAGCCGTTGATGAAGCTGATGTATATCGAAAGGCACTCGCCTACCTGACCCAGAATCGTGGCACCTCACTGTCGCAGGAGAACATGGGGACTTACTCAAGCTATCTCTCGTGCGTTGGTCTTTTCCCCCTCGAACTCCGGGTAACACATCTCATAGGTTTAAATATGTATCGCCTTCCACGAAGACGGCGATTATCCTGGAGCTGTATAACCGAGCCAGATCTGAAGTCGAAGCACGCACTGTGGCGGATTCCCATGTCTTGGATCTTGTCACCGAATTCCTCAAGTCACCCGAAAAAATGGTTCTCAAATCGACGTGCTTGATGCTGGGAACGCTGGCGCGCCACGAGTCCACAGTGCAGGCGGTCTTCAGCGTCGACGCTGGACCTCAGCTAATCACCCTCCTGCAGTGAGTCCCACTTATTCCTCCTCGAGGAACTGGAATGTTGATATTCATCCAGTGACGCAGATGCAGCGGTCATCGAGTGTGCGGCAAATGTTTTGTTGTGTACCGGCGCCTTTCCGGACGAAAAGCGAGGTGCCGTCAACACAAAGATGCTCCAATGTCTGCCAACACTTCTTAAATTCCCCGACGCGGAGGTTCGTCGACGGACGTGTGACACGGTGAGACGCCTAGCCGAGCACGAGACCAGCGCGGCGGCCCTCTTGGCCCTCAATCCATGCGTACAGCTGGTTTCTCTTTTGCGGCGAGTCCCCAGAGGATATTTCGATCAAAAATTACGAGTACTTGTGTAATCGTTGATAATCAATCGAAATGAGGTTTTGGAGACCTAGTCGAAAAGTGTCCCAGATCTATTCGTGTAACAGATTTAGTGGCAGTGCTAGTCTTCGTAGTGGCTGTGTTGAAGCAATTTAAAGGACAGCCACTACTTTCCCTTCGTTCTTTGTGATTGCTTAGTGGCTGTACATTGTCTTATGTAATCATTTTGGCGCTCGCTGCGGTTCGAATCAGGTGTTACGTATTTTTCGGTTCCCGTGCTGCCCCCGGTACGTCGCAGTCTCTCTTCTTCGGTGGATGATTCATTTGACTGTCGTTGACATGCCGTGGCCTCCGCATTCGTAAACGTCGCCTGTGCAGCATGCCCTCGCGCGTGCGTGCAAGACCAGCCGCACGAGCAGACGAATCCGCGGGTCGCTCTGCGCGGGTGGCTTGCTTGTCGGCGCAACTCTTGGTCAGTGCGAGGTCCCTTACGCGCTGTCCGTTGAAAGCGTGCACCAACACACCTTTTGCGTTCGCTGGTGGGAAAGGTCTTAGCATTAGCAGCGACGACGTGTTGTCGTCCCCGTGCTTTCCCCCGCCCCCCCGTGCCTGCACCTCGATCTACCGCCTCCCGACGCGCACCCGTACCCACTTCCTCAGCGTCGTAATCGCAACGGCAGATTTAGATGCAGAATTCACTGTGGGGCGCCTTCCGCGCAGTGATCTCTTCGGCCGACGCACAGACGGCTCCCCGTTACCCGCTTCTTCTCGTTGTGGCGTCGAGTCACTCGGCGCCTCAAGTCCTTTTGGCCCATCCCCTCGATCTTCGCCTCCCGATCTCCCTGCATCTCGAATCAGTAACGCGCTCATCGCCCATGTCTTCCAAATCATTTATTCCCACCGTAAGCTGGGTTCTTCGCCTGTATTTCTTGTATATTATTAAATACTATTCATTCCCGATTCATTCCTGAGCTCCACATTCCAGTGTCACTCCAAACTTATCACATATGCATTGAGAACGAATAATACAAATATCCGGCACCGCGAAGACGGAGAACAACCCTCGAGGTAACCAGGCAAGTAAGCCCATCCCCAGTGTCATATAAGACGCCAGAAAATTGAATGATCAACATTTTATCCGACTGATAAATGTCATCTCAGTCTGAACCAACACAATTCGAGTGGAACGCAAAGAGGTACATATAACCTAGTAGCCATGAGGTTAGACCTCAAAGATATATATTAGCTACAAATCAAACGCAAGCTCATCTAACCGATCCCCAATTCGAGGCAGAAAAGTCGAGTGATTCAAGTTTACATTCAGCCGCAAGGAAACGCAGACTTAGAGCAGGACGGTGCGTACAGAGGCCAAGCACCCAGAGACGCGGAAAGCAAATCAAGAGACCAGCTCAAATTTAACTTGAACATTGCCCACGGAAAATTCAAATTGCTCTCACAGGGTTAAGGGGACTTATTAACAGAATGCCCTGCTCCCTGCCATTCCCGGGAGGATCTCTTGATCATAGCACTTGTCTGGCAGCCAGGCCAGTTCCCCGCCCTCTACCAGAGACATTAAAACCAATTGGAACCTATTGACCGGATCCTTTAAACAGCGCGCACAACTGCCAACTCCTGTCAAAAGGATCCTCCACACCAACTATGCGGTGCCCTTCATTCTTTACGGTTCTCTACCATTTCTAGTTCATGACAAAACCCTTATAAGTATAGCCACGACGGCCCATGCCGTGGTGCCGCAGTATGTGGTGCTGTTTGCCTACGCCAGTGCTGTGCTCTCACTTACCTCTTACCACATCCATCGTCGAACCTACCACATCAATGCAACCTCCCCCGCTCCCTCACGTCCACCAATTCATCCTCGAATATTAAGATCACGGTTCACCAACCCCTCGCCTGACACCTGACGGCCTCGCGACCGAGAAATGGCACCAATTCCACTCCATCCCGCCAGTAATTCAATCATCACTCGCTCAGTTTGAAGCCGAATCACTTCAAAAAACGTGCAATATCTACTCGTAGTCCATTGGATTGGTCTTGAGGTAAGCCCTCAGTTTTACACCCCTTTTTCCCTTTGTAGTCTCGCACTTTGCACTTTCTCCCCCTCGTAGTTTCTCCTGCCCCCCCATCCCCTGCGGATCCTTCACCCGGCTACCGCTGCCCCCGGGCGTAATCCCCGGTACCATTGGTCTCGAAATTTCCTCCTCGTTCGCCTGCGACACCCCGCCCGATCCGTTCCAAGTGCGCGCTCCACTGCACAGCATCTCGGACCCGCCAGATCTTTCTAGAGCCGCATCCAAGACGTTTTATGACTGTTAACACCCGATCAGCGAATTATGGGATACTTTTCAAAGGCGTTGCGGTGCTCAGGTGCGTCGCGAGAATATATTTCATTTTCTGCACTCATCTGACGTGGCCCGCCCGAATTCTCTTCCATTGCCCGCACAGAGCGCACCCTTGCGTGCCCCTCTACCCATGCCACCATCCTGCAATGCCGCCACCAATTGGTTGCCGCCCCCAAACTCAGCACCCCGGCCACGCAGAGGGGTGCACCGGGCTCGCTCCGCATAGACGTCGAGGGCACTGACGCCATCAACACCGCGGAGATTTCTCGTCCCCCGCTGCCGCTGCAGACCTCCCTGTCGGCCGCATTAGGGCCTTCCTACTCCTGATGCAAACCAATGAGACCTGTGCTCCCCCACTTAGGGAATCCACCGGCTCTTTGGCTTCACGGATAGGTGCTACACGTTCCGACTCTGCGCCTCCCCGTTCCAAGCTCGGCGTGGACCGTGCTCATCAATAACGCAGTCCCGTCCCAACCTAGTACCGACGAGAAGTACTTCGATGCGTCCGCTTGTCGGTTTTGATCTTATCCGCCCCCGAGTTGCAGATTCCTCACAACGATCGCAGCCCCCGCGTGGACCGTCCCAATACACACTGCATCCACACGGATGCCATTGTGAACGGGCTCACGCACAGCAGTATTCTGAAGAGTGCCAGTACGGTGAGTGTAGTTTGCATTTTCATTTGGTTATTCAAAGTTCGTTTTGCCTTCAACCCTCAGTTTCCGTTGTCTATGATGAGCCGATCGGCAGAAGGCCCTCTACGGTTCGTCGACCCTGTCAGCGGTGCTTAACCGTTACTCCTCTTGGACGACGGTAAGTAGTCCTGCAGAATATCACATCTAAATACCCTCTGTGAGTGTAGTTTCACAAGGGCTCCGGATTGTTCTGAGTTTTCCACAAACTGTTAATTCAATTTGTTTACCCAGCATCCTCACATTTTTAACAGGCCATGCCACAAGGCCCAAATTACGCTCACAGACATCATGACGAAACCCAATTGGATGAGGATCTAGTGTTTAAACGCTGCCTTAGGTAGGTTGAAAAGAGGGTTGATACCTACCATTGGCTCATTCCCGCGTTATGAATTTAAATATATCTCACTGTCGTATAGTCTGAAATTGGCGGTCTTATTGTTCATTTAAATGTGGACAGAAGCGGCGGCGACCCACATGCGGAGCCTTGTCAGCGAGATGAGTGGGTGGTGCAAGGAAAAGTGGACGAGTGATGCATAGGGTTACTAGGGTTAGTGATGATATAGACGGCAAGAGCCCACGGTCTATCGGAGTGTTAGACCAATCAGGGTGAAAGCAAGTTTATCACTCACTGAGACGCGAGGAATGGGAGGTAACTCATACGGGGTAAAAGCCACAACATGTACCAACGAACGAGAAGCATCTCGCAGTTGCCTACTTTTCGCCCTGGTCACGTGCGCCAAATAAGGAAATTCGCGTGTCTTGTTTGCTCAGATACCGAAAGCGGCCACGAGCCGCTCGTTCCATGGCCACTGGCTCGTTTCTGGCAAACGAGCCATTGTTACGGGACGCCTGCAAGCATGTCTGAGTAGTGTGCCACCCAATTTCCCCAGTGGCAACAGGTCAATTTCCGAATTAAATGCATTTTTTGGAGGTCTTGAGTATTCTACTGCGGCTGTTGTGGGTAGTACATGGGGGAATAATATGTAGGGTGGTAGTAGGGATAGTAATATGGCACTGTATTCATTTGAGGAACCGGAGGAGGACGACGTTGCTGCCGTCTACGATACTCGCGAAGATTCTCCATCAATGCGTCATTTGAACGGGCAGTATCAACATCGTATTTGAGGCATAGAGCGCGAAGCTGTGTTTTATTAAGACATTCCAGCACCTTTTCGTCCGAAAGGTCGAAGGTTTCCACATCGAATGAGGCAGGAGGCAGAGGCCGAGGGGGTTTGACTGCTATAGGCACGGAAAGAGCTGGAGTGGAGGAGAGGATGGGTGGAATATTGGGGCGAGCACGATAATAAGACTCGGAGGAGGCGGGGCCGCAGGGACGTCGGGGGCAGTGGAAGAGGGCATCGGAGTATCCGCCGCATCTGTCATGTCGTTGTCGCCGGGAAACAGTGATGCCAGGTCTCTGGCGTCAGATCGGGCCTTCTTCCCTGACCGCTCGTTGCCACCATAAGGGCCGTAGTCCTTTCGTTTCTTGCTCTTCACCGCTACGTTCATAACGGCTCGAGTTTCGGGCCAAGAGGATTGATTTGGTGCAATTTTCATTTTCTTCCGCGGCAAAACAGAGTCGGAGGGGGTGAGGTCGAAGCCCAGAATATCTAAGGCACTGGAAGCCGTCAAGACAGCGCTACGAAGCTTCTCTGTAAGCCGAACTGGTGGTCGCGCACGGCAAGCGATCGCCAAGGACTCAAGCTGCTGGGCAAGATCATCAACAGTCTGCAGGTCGATCCTGGTTCGCGCTATTTCTGTATCCCCCCCTGACTCGGACTCGGACTCGCTGGACTCCTCGCCATTGCTGTCTCCTTCGGCATCGGGCTCCGGGGTGATTTTCAAGGAAGCCACCGGGATGCTACTGAATTCCTCGGGGAAATGATGCTGGACCGCGCACATGTGTTTGCAGAACCGAATCAACGGAAATGAGAGGCAGGTACAGTCGTACGCATCGAGATCGACATCGTAAACGATAGCAGGATCAGACTGCGAGCGTACGCGGAATTTCCGAGTGTCGGGATCATATTCAATATCTGACTTGAGTATCGAAGCTGCACGTTGGGTGACCGCCATCCGGTGTTTGAGTTGCAGATCTGGACCTTCAAATCCCATGTCCTGTCGACGATGTCGGGCGATTAAATGGGGAATGGCGATGTCGTAGAGGGCATGGATTAAATGATCCAAACGTCGGTTCCGTTTCCCTTCGAGAAAATCCCCTTTGAGCAGGTGATGCCAAGCTTCGACAAGCATATTGGTATCCGACAACTCGAAAATAGTGCGATCGGCGCGATATACAGCCGACCAGAGCTTGACCTCCTTCATCCAGTAATTCTGGAGATATTCCACAACGCTTGCGGGCGCCAAGGTTTGGATTTCGGCCCAATAAGCATCGAATTCAGCCTGATCCGTGACCCGTATCCATTTCTTTAATCGTTCCCACAGGATAGGATGATGCTGAGTGACGAAGTGCTGCTGCCACGCATGGAGTACATGCCACCAGCATAGAAGAAGCCGCGAGCTGGGATAGCGGCGGCGGATGGAGTTGAGCTGAGCGTAATCAAAATCCGACATGAATACGGTCGGATTGATTGTCGGACTTTCAGCCAAGATTGTCGCGAGGAAATGGTCGATTGTGACCTCTTGTCCGTTCGAAGAAATCATCCACGCCGCTGGCATGCCCATCCGACAGTTATCAGGAATATGAAACGCCGTGGGCAATAGATCTAAGACTTACCGTGGCCCCAATTATCGCGAACGAGCAACGTAAACAAGGTCATGTTCTCGTAATGTGTCGTATTATGAGTGCCGTCAATTCCTGCGAACCGGGAGCCGTAATTGTGCCAGCACTCGCGCTGATATTTCGTTTGAATGATGAGGACAAAGCTGTCAGGGTCAAGGTTGGATCCCGGCGGCGGGGGCTCATCGCTACGCTTCAGGAACACAAAATGTCCCTCGTCACGAAGCTTCTGGACCCACGCGAGGACAGACGCTCCGTCCCCTGAAGCGAGCCTGATAGTCTCCTCCTCTATCATCTTCTGGATGCGGCGAATATCCGCCCGGGTGGCAAAATGCCGCCGATCAGCGCGCTTCGAGCGCAAATCGTCCAGGTTGCCTTCGCGGTACATTTTCTTGGTGATCTGATCCAACTGGAGTGAGAGGTGTATTAGCGACGCTGTTCCAGAAGAAGAGGAATATAATGTACCACTTTCTTTGGGTCCATGCCTTGCCGCAGAAGTTTCTCGATCTCCGCGCGAGTCTCCGCATCAAGACGTGTATACTTGAGATTTTCATCCCCAGTAGCATGCGAGTGCTGGGCTTTGTAGAATCCAAGAACCTCCGCGGTCCCCGGATAGGTCTTAACCGTCAAACGACACGGGCATCCAGTCCGCTTGGAGGAAATTTTACGCTCCCAACTGTTCTTTGGGTGATAACGCGACTTGCCACCGGTACCCTGCCGAGCACAAATGTACACCGTCGTCGTATCCCATGCAGTATTGCTAGAATGACGGGGAGGAGACTCCTTCCGGAGGAATTCAATGCTTTTGTCACGCTGCTCGGCCTTCATCCAGGCTCGCATTGCGTCCCAGGACGCCCAACGCAGCTGATAATTGTGCTGAAGATCGTATTCAAAACTGCCAACGGCAGCGTCGGCAGGGGCAGGTGGCACAGCCGTATCATAGTCAGGTATCGTAAACAGAGGTTCCGCATCGAAGTTCGGTGGAGACGCGTCCGACGACGCGTTCGGCTGGGTCGCGTCGTTAGGGGGCGCATCAAAATCCGGCAGATGGAAGGAAAAAGCCGCCATGGAGGAGCGGGATGGCAGCAGGAGCGGAGAGAGAGGTTTGGGTAGGCACGGTACGCTTGGGTAGCCATATTGGGAGCATAATGGCCAGTGAATTGAGCCGCGAACCGCGTTCGAGTGGCTCAGCTCAAGCTTTCCGTTTACGGTGTTTGAGCAAACAAGGCACGCGAATTTCCTTATTTGGCGCACGTGACCAGGGCGAAAAGTCAAAGACTGCATCTCGTTAAAGAACGGTTAATGAAGGCAAAGATATTTAGTTGCGGGTTCCTTGGCAAACACGGATAAAAAAACTACATAAGTACGAGTTTGCTGGGCCGTGCCACGGCCATTACCCCCAAGTCAGTGCTGATTTTGGCATTTGTCGTAGTGAACAAAATATCAAGGTGATTGAGAGCGCAGCGCATGCACTAGCTCGGATCACCACCTCACCTGAGGGCGCGCGAGCAGCCGGGGGAGCAAAGCTCCTCATTGTGTCCCCGAACTACTGGAATCGCAGGACACTCAAGTCCGTAGATGGACGTGCGAGGTGTTAGGATGCCTCGCTCATCATCAGCACAACCCGAGGGTCATTTTGAGTATGAAGCTGGAACGACAACTCGTGTTACTGCTGCGGTGTGTCAAGAAGCTTGTTTCTTTCGACATGCTGTTTAATTCGGTGCAGCGACACAGATATTGAGGTCGTCGGAAGAGCTGCAGAGGCGCTGTTTTGGATCTCCGTGCTATGGGGCGGTACACAGGCTGCCGTGGAAGCGAATTGCCTAGATGTTCTTCCAACACTACTCGAATCACCGGCGGTCGAGGTCCGGATGTGGGCGTGCAGAATGTTAGGATATTTAACCGACAGCGAAGTCACGGCGGCTGCCGTCTTGGTCATAAACCCTTGCACGCAGCTTGTCTCCCTTCTGCAGTGCGTCTCGTTTTCGCTTACATGAATTAACTGATTGTCGTATCAGTGACACAAACACTGAGGTCGTCGAGTGCACGGTAGATATGAAGGCCCTTACTGGACAAAAGTAAAAAAATATATGAGAAAGGTTGAATTCGTCGAGATTCCGAGAAATTCCAAAATATTGTCGAGATCTCTAGAAATCTCTAAAGATGTCAGTGTTTTTTCTTCGAGATCTCGACCAAAAAAAAATTGGTTCGAGATCTCGACAGTTCTCTAGAGATCTCTAGAGATCTCGACTGTGTCGCGATAGCTCGAGATCTCGAGCTATCGCGACCCCTTACTCAAAATAAAATTTTCAATTGTCCTCGAGATCTCGTCCATCGGATTTCTACGCGACACCGTGTCTTTCAAAACATATGCAAGAAACCAAGCAAGAACTCTTGAGATCTCGTCTTTTGCATTTCAAATACAGCCCCTGCCAAGACCTTAGGGCTCACCTATCTGGCGGTATCCGTGCGGTCGGATACATGCAGCTCCACCGCCTCCTGTTCATGCCTGATGGCCACCCCTTGGTGTCTCATCTCCTCTCTTCCGTCTCAACCACCATCTGGTCGCTCGACAACTCCACTCTTTTCTTGGTTTCTCCTCTATTTTCATGTCTATCCCTCTCGTGCGACGCGCCCAATGCACGGAGTGCGCAGCATGCACCGCCTGGACCACCGCCCACTTTGACCCTGCTACTCGTGTCAACACACCTCGCCATGTAACCCCTGCACCGTTGTTTCGTTCCTTCGATAACCATTTTTGCAGATTCCCACTTCGCCTCAAGAACCGTGCATGCTTTGCGGCCACTCGTGGCTCACCCACCTCGGATCTATGGATCCCAACGACCGCAATTTCACACGCCGTCGTGGGCCCTGCGCGACTACACGCTGCGGTGGTTTCATCTCTGTACGTCTTGCATCCCTGTTTTTACCGAGCCCTGGATAGCCCAACCGGGACTGGGATGACAATACCCCGTGCGTGTGCGGTGCTCCATTGTACTCCCATGCACACCTCAGCGATGAGTGTGTTCTTTTCACACTACACATTTTGACCTATTAATCATATTGTCCTTTAGGCCATCCGTTGCGAGCCTACCTGCCGCCGTGCCCCCTCCTCCGCCTCTGCTCGGATTTTCCGCACCCCCCATTGCCGCTTTTCAGGGTGTGCCCGCGGTTGTTCAAAGAACTGCAGGCACTCGGCGCCTTCAAAGCATCGGACGCACCCTCAATCATGGCCCATTTGCGGCGGCAACCGCCAAGCATAGTGGGCCCCGCCACAACTATCCCAGAGCTCAAGCGCCCTCCGAAAAAACTGTTCTAGTCATGTGTTGGCCAAACGTTGTATGTACACAACTCCCTTCTACTACCCACCGCTGACAAATTTCGAGTGGCCCCAAACCGACTACGAGCTGCCCGGCTATCCTGCACCTCCTATAAAGATCAACAACACTCACGCTAAACGCTATGCCACGGTCTTCAAGGATCGTGGTCTCGCGCTCGAACTCCAGTTTGCAGCGGCTGGCCCAACCTCGGTCGAGAAGTTTTCTCAAGATGTGGCCGCTAATCTTCAATCCAGCGACCTCGCCATGCCGCCCTGCCCGGACGGATCGGCTTCCGGTGTAGGTCCTGATCTTGACGACCCAGTGTGGGCACTACTCAAGCCCTCGCTCCGCAATGGTCTGTGGACCTTTGGCGTCCATCCCACTATAAACGACAACACCTTTGGATGCGCCGAGTTCCACAAGCTTGACAAGAAGTTTCCCAATCCGACCCGGCCTGCCTCGACCCAGAACATGATGCCCACGGCCCTGGCACCGTGGATTTTCATCGGTGCGTGCGGGGGATCCCACCATCTGCATTTATTCACTTTGTATCTAGCGCCCCGCTTTGGTCCCATCTGCGGTTCCGTAAGCTCCTTTGCTGTGCCGGGGCAGTCGCTATCAGCCGGGCGTCACCCCTGCTTTGGATCACGGCTCCTTGACACTCTTCCCTCGGCTACCCCGCTTTCCCGGAATGATCCCCTCGATGTGGAATGCTATGAGGGCCACTGCCCTTCAGGCGCCCAGGCACGCATATTATACCCCACCCAATTCGTTTTGGCTGACATTCTTCCAAGGTTGGCCATATATTAGCACAACTGCCGCCGCCACCTGCTACCACGCCTCCCCCTGTTGCACCTCAGCGGCCCGTGACTCCGCAGCAATCCCTCGTTCGCCAGCGCTCGCCGGGTTCTCAGGTATGCAGCTCCCTCATTGTCTGCCACCACTGCTGATTAATAATAATAAGGCTGTTTTGCCTTCGCGACGGGTACGCCAGACGCCAGCCGATCCTGATGTCCGTGCTTTCTCTTTCCCTCCCTCGCTTTCTCCCAAATCTCGCTTACCACCGCTTCAGGCCCCAGTATCGGAGGATGAGGAGCTCCCCGTCCCACCACCGCACCCGCCCCTTATTTCGCTTCGTGTTGGTGAGGATGTCCTGCATCCCTCCGATGTTGTCTCCTGGGTGACTTCGATTACCCTTGCGGTCACGCCTCTGTTGCCGGAACCCTCCCATATATACATTAAGGGTAAAACCGTCCTTGCGGTGGGCGCCTGTCTCATCGACCTCCTGGTCTAATTTGTGCCTTCGCGGTTATTCTTCTTGGGCATTCCGATCCCTGGCTGAAGCCCGATTTTCTCGCCCTCCAGAGAGGCTTCAATATCATCATCAAGTCGATGGGATTTGCGGAGGTAAAAATCGCTCTCGCTGTTCTATCACTTGGTTTATACCCCACTTTCAGACAATTCGAAACATCGGCGCTCTTCCATTCCTTATCGCAATCTACGATCGACGGATCAAGGCTGTTCCAGATCTCTCAAACCATCTCCGTTTCTCCATTTCCACTCGGGCGGCGGACCTCACCACTCCGTATTTTGCGAAGCTCTTCGAGCTCAGGCTTCAGCGTTACATGGAGGGTGTTGGACATCCCCATCAGGTCCGTTTCCTTGAAGTCTCCGACGATGACTTTATGAAGGATCGGTACGATCCACTGCTGCGAGCAAATCTCATTCTTGCAGCGGGTTCCGGCTCTGACATGTGCCCTACTCGGACGCACTGGTCCATCACAGTGCGAATTCTAACCTTCCTACCCCCTCGTCGTGGCTTTCTAAATGGGTGTCTAGTTCCGCTTCCACGGCAACAATCTTCCGGTGAGCACCCTCTCATGCTTCGCAGATGGCCCTTATATCTGATTCTCACCATCCAGCGATCAATCCTCGGGACGGCCTTCAATTTTCATACATGCTTCTATGCCATCGATGTTTTCTTTGATCGCGCTATGCAAGACATCCTCCTCAAACTGCCTGGCGAGGACGACGGCAGGGCAACCAACTTTGACACCTGGGTCCACTCCCAATTCCTAAATCGTGAATTGAACGACATATAGCTGTATAAAATTCTTAGATACGTAAAATATTATTAAGCAAGCGATAAAATGCAAGTGGAATGATTTATGAGGATGGCAACCAACGTACCACAAATTTCACCTCGGGATTTGTGGTAGTCATTCGGCTCGGTGTAACACATGAAACACTGAGGAATGATGAGGAAAAATCCGAGACGATTCCGCAACTCCTTTACATTCATCATGGCACCCCGCCGCCGCCCAGTTGAGGGTACCCCACCACCTATTCGGCGCAATCCACCCCGCAGCAGACGGGCTACATCGCGCGCTGATGATCCAGTTTCCTTCGCTCTGGTGGCGAGTGAGCCTGAAGAGATTAGTTCTTCCTCGGATGAGGAGCCGTACACTCTATCAGAGCCAGGAACCCCAGTGCACCAGAGAGCACCCCACAGCACACAGGCTGAATCTGACAGTGGTTTGGAGCTGGTTGAGGCGCCCGCGCAAGCCCACGGACCCCACCAGCCAACAAACACGCTTGACCTCGCACTCCAGGACGATTTCACCACTTTTCATGAATTTATGCGCCTGGTCGATGGTAAGCAAAACGACCGCTCTCATCTCCTGTTTCTGATAAACTGCTAGCACCCGATGGCACCTATACCACGGGCGTGAACAGGCTCATCGCTGAGATCCATCGCTTGCGTCGTACTGCCATTGTCCCGAGCACACCCAATACCACCACTATCCCGAGTGCGCCCGATGTGAGCATGGCTGATCAGTTTCCCATGGCACCTGCCGCCACGCCGGACATCGTTCCGGCATCGAAAAATCCCGTTGTGCCTGATAGTGAGTTTCGAATGCAATCCCCCCCTTCCAGTCCGAGCACTTCTCATTGCCTGCAGGCCAGGCAGTATATTGTGTCAGTGTTCAAAATTTGCAAGGCGGCCGCACCTTTGTCGAGGTCCTTGTGCTTGCCCCGCCCGATCATACCCTTCTTGAGCGCCTGTCCACCGGTCTGCTCGGGAGGGTTCTTCGGAGCATACAGGAGCGCGCCCACTATTATATCGGAACCAGCGATATCCCTGTCGACGTCCACCAGGATTATATGAATCACATGTACCGCTTTCGTGAACTAGGGTCGTGGGCGGACCTTGGAATGGAGGGCAACACAGCGCTCTCGGCACTGAGCCCAGTACCGGCGTCACCAGAGAGAAAGAGTCTTCTCGCCAGCCAAGGATTGGACAGCTCCACGCCAACGTACACTGTTTATATCTATCATGAGGTCAGCGCGCCACTTCCCCAGTAGCCAATGGTGTTCTAACCTCTCCTCAGGACACTCAAACTGTCTGGAGCCCGCCTTCACAGCCTGCACCTATGTTCTCGGCACCTACCATTGAGAGTGCGCTCCCTCATGCCCCCATCACTAACTCCATCCCAACACCCGTCATGCCTCCCACCATGCCTCCTGCCACGGCTACGGGGCACACAAACGATGCGGTGACGTACCTGGTTTCCAGATTTACCCAGCGACTCACCGCATTTCGTGCGTTGTCGGACTCTTCCTA
>JARKIE010000773.1:0-25138 GCA_029378255.1 Mycena rosella
AAGATGCCCACACAGACGCCGTAACATGATCACGCTGAACACGAATTTTGGCATATCGGCTATGGCCGCCGACCTTGGCTGTGCTCCCGGAAACAAATTAGGACCCGTTTAATTCTGACCACCGCCGCACTTACCCCTGTTGCCGCCCTGTATTGTTGCGCAGCAACTGAATATTCCCATGCCCCTCAATTTTACCAAAGTTCAACATTTTTCCGGTCTCAGGACATGCTCCGCCGGCCCTGCCAATTTAATCTGTATTTTCTGGCTTACCCACTCTGTACTATTGCTCATTCCTCACCAATTTCGATCTCATTGTATAAATCTAATTTCTGTTTGCATAGTATTTTATTTATCCCTTTCTGTACCTTCTGTACTATAAAATGTGCGTAGTTTTACCAGCAAAAGAACAGGTTTTTTTACCCCATTCCCTTGTGCTCATTGTCCCCGCTTTGCTCTCGCTCTTGCTCTCGTCCTCACCCTCATCCACGTTACCGCCTCCGCTCCCCTCCCCATCTACGCCTCCATTCGCATCACCGCACAGTTGCCAGTCACGGCGCTGAATGTGGTTGAAACATTCACATTTTTTTAAACCTCCTCCTTGCTGCTTGAAGTCGCTCACCCATTTCAGCTCATGCTCAGCCGATTGGCAGGCGTGTCAACAGGATTCAACTTAGACTACAAAGTTGGGGCCCCGGGGAATTTAACAACGAAGGTGAGGTAGCACTTGAATTCCCACACTGTTATCTTACTTGGATACAAATTGGGATCAACTCGGTGAATTATTCGTCTGGGTAGCCTGTGATTGGATCATAGCTTCGCCGGGATGGCTTGAACCTGTTTATCAGGACTTGGATATATGACAATTTGTATCGGAAGACCTTCGACGCCTAAATTGTTGTTGGGAGTACGGAAAAAAAAGTAAGCGACAAGGGTGACCGGTGGGCACCAAAGAAAATGGCATTTAATCTGTTTTAAAAATATAATTTATATATTTTTTACAAAAAAGGTCGATACGAGAGAGAGCCGGTGGACTTCACGCCCAGAAAAAAGAAAGACGGACACTGGATTCTGTCTAACATATCCGGAATAATCTGTTTGCGGATACGGACAAAATCGGGAATGCGGAGAAGATCGGGTACGCAGTCTTGGCTCATGTGCATCGACGCGTCCAATTTGAGAGTCAAACAAGTGCAACGCGTTTCCGCGGGGCTCATGGTTTCCCATCAGCTGACCCTCTATTGTTTAAAACCAAAATCCCGCCGATAAGGATAATGTCTCATAATCAATGATTCGCCCACCCCTGCCAATTCAACCGGCTCAATTGACAGTTCCTGCATAAAATGACCTATCCGAGATGTACTGCCGTGTCCGCCGCCACCTCATCCCACAACTCCGGTTCAGTCTCTTCTTTGCCTCCCTGTACACCTGCACGGTTCAATCGTATCTGCGCTGACTTGGTTGTTTTTAGTGTTAATGTGGTTGCTTGCCCACGGTGCTCAGCAGCCCGCCTGGAACTTGGCTGTCATGCTCCCTGGATGTCCATATTGCTGAATTCAGTTCCGGATCCTGCATTTCGACATGTCCACTTGTGCTTTTTTCTTTCCCGCCTTTGGCTTCCCATCGCCCATGTCTTATGTCGGTCGCAACAAGTTCCAACTATCCAATTCCTGCATGATCTTCCGCAGGCGAGTCAGGGTTCCAAGAAACTCCGTGGACATTGATTTCCATTCCGTGAAAAAGAGTCAATTCTATGTCAGCCCACCTCGGTTCAAATAAATTATAAATTTCTGTCAGATACTAAAATCATAATGGTAAGGCAGATAAAGGGTGACCACTATTCAAATTACAATGGCTCGGAACAAACAGCGGGGTTTTTTTTTTCATTTACCATGACCAGATTTACTCTTTTCCATCTTTGGCCCCCATTCAACCTTGTTGGACCTCCGGTGAAGGCGGACTGATCTGGGAGCTGATGCCTGCAAGTCTCTCGTTAACATCCACAATTTGTTTAGCCTGAGATGAACGTTGGAACAATGGAATCGCTGCATCCCACAGCTCTGCTGCCTTTGCAGTGTCTCCGTCCTGCTTTGAGAGATCGCCCAGGCAGACCATGCATTCTGCCCTGCTGCGGTGTACATCCATCCATGTAAATCCTTCCAGAGCAACATTAAGAAGGTTGGCTGCAGTATCGTGATCATCATTGGCCAGGTACACATCTCCGAGGAACTGAAGAGCCATATGGACCTCGAGTCTCTGTTTAAACTTTACACTGTGGACCAAGAATATGACTGTCCAAGTAGATGAGGACTGAGCTGCTGGACCCCATTGCCGTATATCACCAAGTTTTGCTAAACAGTAGCTAGTAGCTTCAATATCTTTCCCCCAAGTGGATGCCATACACTTGCGAAATAGGCTCTTGGCTGCTCGGAAGTCGGCCTCTACCAAACCAAGAGCTGCTCGGAGAATACCACACCAGATGATTGGAGCGGCATGTCCCACGATGCTGAGGAGTGATTCCGCCATGTGAAGACTCCCTTGCACCTTATCCAAAGATGTACCGATTTCAACATCAATCTTGGCAATATTCATCAACGTCACGGCATGTGTATATGGGTCCTGCTCGAAGAAGCTATTGTGGAGGATTTTGGTGTAAATGTCATGGGCCTCCCTATATTCAGATTTCACCCGCTGGACCTCGGCCTGGTCATTCATGATAGCATGATCCAGCCACCCGTCGGACAGACCACATAGTTTGAGCAGGTCTCTTGCCCTTCCAAACAGGTAGCTGCTCTGCTGATAGTTTCCCAGAGATCGGCAGCACAGGGATTCAATTCGCAGGGCCCGGCCTTCCCAGTGCACATTTGCAGAACCTTGGCCACTCTCTGTGTCTCATATGCATGCCTCTGAGCCGCAGCATAGTCACCAGTGCACCACTTGTTCCAGGCCAATGTAGATAGTAAGTCACACTGTCTCTTGGTGTTGCCAGTTGAGATTGATAGCTCCAGCCCAGTCTGAGCAAAGTTCATGGCTCTAGGAATATTTTCCTGGGCACGATAATATACGGCGATGACATTGTAAAATTGGCCTATTGCGGTGGATTTCCTCAGTATTCAGTATCAAACCAAAAACTCAAAAGTGGGCCTACATTTCAGGTCTGAATCATCAAACTGGGTAAAACTTTCTAAAGATTGCTCCACTAGTTGGTCTGCATTGGGAATGTGGTGGTATAGATAGCCAGCAAACAGACTAGTCACGAAGTAAACCTGGAGTGCTGGGTCTTTAAGGTGAAGCAGCATATTCGGAATTTGGTGAATGAAATGGCTCTGCTCATTTCGAGTCAGCCTGGTAAACCTATCAAACTCGCAGATACAGTGGATCACATCGACCATACCGCTGAAATCAGCTAAATGGTGGACCAGCAGATTCTGCATGTGGTTCTCCAGGATGTGCTGAATATTTATAAAGTTTGCTGTTATCCGAGCTACTATGCCAGACGCTGGCGTAGTCCCAGAATATTCTGCATAGATCTCGATAAATTTGTGAAAATGATCCAGCATGGTTTGTACGATGTGTGGTGCAGGTGGGTGCATTTTCTGCATATATTGCCGGATCGGTGCTAATACTTTCAACCGTTGATGATCATCAAGGTATGCCAGTGAGGTTCGAAGTAATGCAGCCCTGCAGGCAAGCACATTATCAAGGGGCAGCTTGCTTTGGACAAGGTCCGCATTTGAAAGTCCATCCGGAAGATGACAGAAGGCTCAACAAATGGGGGGCATGCGGCAAGGATGTCACTCGAGGGCTTTCAAGCGACAGGGAGATTGACAAGTCTAAATTTGATCCTGTCATGCCCTCCGAGAGGAGTGAGGTTTGTTCCTTCTCCCACCGATTCAATACATTATCGAGGCCTTCATAGTCCACCAAATGAGCTATAGGTCAATTGCCAAGGGCATGTGATCCACGAGGCGAGGATTTGTCAATGTCTTCAATAGAAAAACCCTCGTCCACAATGTCAATGACAGTTTTCTGTGCAGCTTTCTGTCAGAGGTGCCAATGGTGCCAGGAAAGGATGAGCCCACTGAACATTGGCGGGCCGTTCTGCGCCTCGCATTGTGATCTATGGCCTGTTATCAATGGAAATCAGTATATGAGCCTTACTACAATCAATGCTAAATGATCTATATCTGTAAGCAAGGACAGGAACTGTTCAAGTTCCCCGCGCAACAGTGTTGGTTCCCAGACCGTCTCCAGGTTGTCCAAAATCAGCAATGATGGTGGGCCACCAGTAAAATGACGGATAACTGGCTGAGTGAGGTCCTTCCCCGGCTCAGCCCTAGGTGTGCCCCAATAAGGGCAGCAAGTTCTAGAGTGTTTGATACTGTGTCACAAGCCACCAAAGCCCAATGCTGTTGGTACCTGGCACAGATCTCAGGGTGATGGACAACAGCTCTGGCTAGGCTTGTCTTCCCATTCCCCCAGCTCCTAATATTGCTATTCTTGGTGCAGGCTGCCCAAAGGTGTGGATGATAGCTGAAACTTCAGAGTCCCGACCATGGAATATTTTGGGTGCAGATGGCAGCAGTGAAAGTGAACTCGAGCTAGATGACAATCAGGATATACTTGACAGGAATCTGAGGACAAACCGACCTGTTCATGCTTGTGGAAAGCATGCTGCCATCTACGCAGCTCAAAAAATAAGATTCCCAGGTTAGCAATGATGTGAACCACTCACGAAGGATTCTCTGTCAGAACTCTGTCCATCTGAATTGGCTGAAATCAACTCCAGGACTTTCTGGTGTGCTTCTCTGCATATTTCTCCATGTCTGCGACCTTCTCCAAAATGCTAATCCCGCCAATCTGCAAGAGTGATGTTTAACTGAGCTCACAATGTTCGCCATCAATGTACCTTGAAGTCCTCAAGTGCTTGGTCAAGTCCCAGATCACAGGCCTTTAACAATATGTTCATTTCACCTTGTCGGAAGAATTGCTTAATCTTGCTTTTCTCCTGCTGTGCTTCAAAAAAGGTGTGGATCTTGTGCAGGGTCCTGTGCAAGGGTCAGAAGCAACAACAGTGGATAGGAAGAAACTTTCTCAGTGAATTTCCCCAGATTGTTGGATACATCCGGTGGTAAGTCAGTCCCAGTATCGGACATGAGGTGGAGATGAATGATGGCATAGAGCAGGGTGTGTATTTCTCCAGCATTTGTGTACATGTGTCCTTGTTCTTTTTGACAGTCTATGATAATTGTTGAGGTTCAAGATAGAGAGCTTCATCGGGACATAAACCTGGGCAGCAGTCACCAGGGACTGTATCGTGTTGGATATGGGCTCCGAGAAGGGTGTATTTAGACTCTTGAAAGTGCTTCCATGGTGGGAAGGGCAGTATTCAAGCACGTGAGCATGCAGTCGAACCGATCTGTGTGGAACCGGAATGGGGAGGCATTCTTGAGTGATGAAAGTCTGGAGGGAACATCTTCTTTTATAACAGTACTGTGTCACTGCATCAAGCCTGCCTCGCCACAGCACCGCCTCGCCGGACCGAGCCGCACACATGTGGCGAGGTCACATCAGCCACATGTGGCTAACTCCGTGGAGCCGCCTCCACACAATACACCACCACTAGCCACAACTCCCCACACCTCGGCGGACCTCGCTGGCCTTAACAGGCAGATAGTGTCGGCATTCCTGTGGTCAACATCGAGCGCAGGAGGCGAAGGAAAATGTGTGCGGCTCCTCTGGCGCATCCCTGACGCCAAACTTAGATCGGAAAGGTTAAAAGAGATGGACATTATTAGCATCATGCCAGTAGCTATGGGAACAAGTTGAGGGAGAGAACAGGGGGCCAGAGGAAAGATAATGAACAGATAAATGGGGGCCATGAGCGGCAGACAGTGGTCTGGCAGCAATGGTTGTGGCGAGGTCAAAGCGGCGAGCTCGATGCAGTGCTACTAAGCGACGGAAGCAATAGGTAGCAGAAGCTATGCAGATCACGGCTAGATCGCCGTGTGGAGCTGCCTCGCCAAGGTCTCGCCCGGACATAGCCGAACCTTGCAGAAGCTCCACAGGGCCTCGGCTAAGGCGGCCTTGAATGCAGTGTTGACATTCATTGATCATTGGCCACCAATTTTATCTTATTCGTTGTTTGTTGGGCACCACTTTCATCTTTCATGTGATCCTGTTGGACGGGGAAATGATGATCATGTATATCAGAATTGGTTCTCTCACTCATATGCATCCTACTAAGCACCCTCAACGACGACAAGATGTGTTGAAGCACTGCTCTTTCAGTGTCGGAAATGGGACTCGTCTTGCTCCAAACATGTGAAGTTTAGCTGAGCAACGAGATAGATGTAGCTGGCGGGGGACAAGGGGCAGCGTATTCCGGGACTACTACATCAGACCAGGGATTGAGATCATCATGCGAGGATCAGTGCTTCTTGAGGCACTGCCTCTCATACAGCCCCGGTGCAGTCGGTCCATAAAGGATGAATCTGCAGAAGAGAAGTACAAGTGAAGGGAGGATTTTGTGAGTAGTTAATCAGCACGCCCTCAAATGGCCAGCAACTTGTGCCATTGTAGGAATGGCCGCGTTGAGGAGCAGAATAGATGCAGAACCCCACGATGATGATCTGTTGGTCTCGCAGAGATCAGGTTTGGTTTTCTTGATTTTCCCAGATACACCTATTGCACGCACATTCCATCATTGCCCCTGTTCCCTGCAGAATTCTTACGGCCGGCCGCGAAACCGCAGACACAGCCTTCAATCGAAACGTCTGACTGCAGCAGAGCCTGATCCTCCTCCGCCCTGTCACGATATCTGAGACCATCTTGATGAGAAGCATCCAAACGGGCTGAAAAAAGTCGGGGCTGAATTCGCGGCTGTCGCTATTACCGCAAGGAGCATTGAACCGTGTGACGGCCAAGTTCTCTGCCAGAGGAAAAACTTCTATAGCTGGCCACCGAGCTCTCTGGCGCAGGGTTCAGTCGACTGAACGGAACAATCCCTGAGTGTCCTCCACAATCTGTCGGAACATCTTGCGGGAAGAGAAAAAATGGTCCATCTGAGGGCTGAAACGTACGAGGCTAGATCACTGCTCGATCAGTTTCCCAGACGAGCTGATCCATGCACAGCATCCATATCAACGTACTCTCTGCATCCGTGCCATATAAGTCTGATGCCAGCAAAATCCACCAACACAAAACACGAGTAAGGACGTGCCTCTGCATTCTCCCAAGCTCGGATTAAGTGGCATGGGTTTGGGCATTCGAAATTCATTATCAACTGGGCCGGAAAAAATATGAGCTGTCGGACGTATGGGTTATCAGGGCTACGGGTTATTGGGATGACGACTCACAGAAGGCCTTTTGCATATTGGTAGGTTGAAAACAAAGAACCCATTCAAAGAGAACAATGGTCCTTCACGACAATGCTGGACTGAAAAGGTGACAGTTATTGTAAATATGTCTTGCATATTTTACAGGCATTTTGGCATGGATTTTAGGGTTATCCTTCTTTTGACTGTTGCTTATCACCACCTATGTAGAAGGGAAGAGCCAACTTTCGAGGCAAATGACCGATACAGAGTCGTCCGATGTGGGGCATCAAACAGATGCCGGGATTCGCACAGGAGATTGAGTTTTAACTGGGCTCGAAGTTGACAGATGGCTCGGTATCGGTCAACGAGGGGATCAAACGAGAAAGAAAAGTAACGGGGCTTGCGGCCGACCGCATCTGGAAGTCACAGGGCCGGCTACATGGGTACCTTTCTATGGGGGATTGAGCCGGTATGTACAAGGGGCGAGATAGATTTGGACGTGGTTCCCATGGTGAAGGAGATTTTAGATTGCTTATGAGTGGTGTTAGTTGCCTGTATGATAGTGGCTGAATTTTCCACGGTATTGACTGCGGGCGGCTGTGAATCACGGTGGTTGCGCAGTGAGCTGTGCACCCAGGTGGCGTCGGTTGAAAAAAGACCTACTAGCCTTGAAGAAAGCCAATAATCGCGACGCCCCCGTTTAGAGGTGGCGGAGATCGCAGTACATGTATTTGACAGTTGACGAGAGTCGGTTGATTGGAGGGTCGGTATCAGGGGCGATTCAGAGAAGGCGAGGTCCTCATGATACCGGCACAAGCGTAGTGCAATGATGTGGTAGCGTCCGTGTCCGCCTATGATAACAGCTTGACGAAAATCAACGCAAGCTGCTCGTTCGACGCGAGCCTGGGCCATGGAAATAATTGTTCTGGACTTCTGGGTTTTCAGGTGAATGAAACCGCGGCGCTGCAGTGCTGTTCCTCATCGAGCCTCCCGCGAATTCCACATAATTTGAATGGAGGTTGAAGAGCGCCTCGGTACGGGGTGATTGAATCAGTTCAATTGCGGTTGAAATCTCGAGTGTTCTGCGTCTTTCTGTAGGTGGCAGCGATTCGGAGCGGTGGGGTGCGAGAGACTGTCGGAGTACATGGCACCAAGGAACAGAGCCGCGAGAGAAGCGCATTGTTTGGACCAAGGCCCCCGGGGTGCTAAAACCGACCATCGGCTCAATCCCGTTGATAAATTCCGGGACCAAAATTGTCGGATGAAGGATCGGAGCTGTACCTGTCATTGATTCGAGCGAGGACTTCGGAGGCGGAGAATATACTGGGTCTCAGGGGCGCGCTTCAATGGAAATTAATCTGATAACACTACACTATACTGTGTTGTTTCACGGTTCCAGATCGATTGGGTGTTGGAGCATTGTGGAGGTCCACTCCTAGCAGAAGCCAAGGCAGCGGTGTTCCCTTTCCCAGACAAAGGAGTGCGAAAGTATAACCCAGCGAGAACGACGGGTGTCCAGGACCCTGCTGAGACCGTAGAGAATGATGAGAATCTCAGGCCGGTGGTGGATCTGCAGAATTCGATATGAGAAACAGGGGGCATTCGGATGCCCCGGCACAAATCGCGCCGCGCCAGCTCGAGTTCGAATTCGTAAGGGACCTCCTGGGGCCTCGCGCCGAGGCAGACTGGATGAACATTAGGTTCGAGATCGAACCAGAGCCAGTCGATCCAGCTTGGGCGATTTGCGAGGCGACGGGCGGCGCAGGGTCGTCTCGATGATGCTCGATAATGCGCAGGAGAACATTCATGGCGTTTTATTTCGAATTTTCTTTATTTCGCTGTGTCTAGATGAGGAGCGCGACGGTGGGATAGCTGGCCCAAGGATCCCTGTGTCGGCTGTGTATGTAGGTGTCGGGGCGATAGAACCCTGACTCAAACTCGAGGACATAAGCAGAGGGTTGGACTCGGACGAGGAAATCCGATAAGATAATAGATTTTGCCCTGACTCGTGTTGAGCTTGACTAGATTCGCAGTCGTAAATCAGTCGGCAGATGGCGGCACTCCGTCTTAGTCTTCCCGGCACGAGCGGAGATCTACTCGTTTCCTCCGGACTCCTTCGTGAAATTTTCGTTTCCCTGGCATTACATGCATACACATGTCCGTCTGCCGTCAAGCTCCGCTTCCAGTTTATCACTGGCACTTTGGAGTATCAGTCAAGGCTTGAACTCGGACGGCAGGCCTTCGGCATGTCGGAGCTCCCAAGTGCGAGGCGCCGGCCGCCACCGTGGTCCTGTGCCGAACTCGACGCCGGGATCCACATTGCCGGCAGCGCCCTTGCCGTCGATGCCGCCTCTACTCTTGCTCAGAAGAATGACAGACCGCGGCGCTCGGGACCATAAAGCTCTCTTGGACTATGGAATCCTCGGCGGACCGGAGTCCCGCATAAGCCGATTCCTCACCTTATGTGAGATCCCAATTCCAACGGCCGACGATCCATGCACCAAGAGCACATTTCCCGCCTGGTTCATAGTCCCGAGGTTGAAAGTTGAGCTACTACCTCGCACGGAGCGGGTAGTTGGTAGCTGCAGCACGGCAATTTCGTCCCCCGAGGCTGCCGAACGCCGCGCGCCGTCGGATTACGTGCCACAACTTACAAGGCTCTGTGGTATTGCAACTCTCGGCCAGCGATCCCTGATCTCGGAGATCTGAACGTTGAACCGTTCTGGAAAGGGGAACGAGGTGTGCCACTGTTCGGGAGGTACAAATTTTACCCAGAAACAACGGAGTGGCCAAGGAGTGGCACGGATGGGGCGTGAAATTTGAATCGAAAATTGCGGGGGTTCAAGCCAGAATTTCCCAGTGATTCGCAAACAGTGCAGCGTGCATCGGTTACGCTCGAGGAAAGAAACATCACCGTCTTGGTGCCGTCGCGAGTTTGGTCGCGAGTGCAGAAACATGGCAGCTTACTAAGCATTCCGCGCATCGCTTCTCTTGCGCCGTTCCGCCTCCTGCTTCCTTTCGCTTTCTTCGGTTCGAACTTCGTATCCACCCCGCCGGCCTCAATGACCGGCTCGTCCAGCTCCTGCCTTGCTCCCGGCTGTCCTTGCCATGCCTCCGTCGGAGTCCGCCGCAGTACGCACGCCCGAGCGGCGGCGAGTTGAGCGTCGCACGCGCGTCGGCGACGGCACCGAGTACAGCTAGCCACTGCCGTCGCTGGGGAGAGTGAGGAGGAGCAGCACCCGCGCGAGGACTCGGAGTCGTACAGGCACCACCACGAGCCGCACGCGGACTCGGCCGCACCCAGACGCCACACACCCCAGCCCTCGCGCTCGCCCCGCCCGTCGCTAACTGCCTCCCCTGCGCCCACCACATCAAGCATCTCGCGATCGTCTTATATCTCCACCAGCTCGTCGAGGATGCGTACCGTCTCTAACATTGCACTTACCCAGGACCCTGACCACCACAGTCCCCTGGCCTCTTGACCACGCTGCGCGCCCGCTCCCCGCCCTGCACACTGCTGCCGCCACCTCCGCGCACCCTCGGAGCTCCTCCTCCTCACGTGCCTTTTCG
The DNA here is from genome assembly GCA_029378255.1 of Mycena rosella. Classification (NCBI taxonomy): domain Eukaryota; kingdom Fungi; phylum Basidiomycota; class Agaricomycetes; order Agaricales; family Mycenaceae; genus Mycena; species Mycena rosella. Next base: position 10,887 of record JARKIE010000773.1, read on the forward strand.
CCCCTCGGCTGGCACGCGCTCGCGTCCAATACGCGCATCTCGTGGTTCTCCGCCACCCTCTTCGCGCTCCTCACCGCATCCGCGCGCTCGTCTTCTGCCTCGTGCTGCGCACTTCCGCGTCCACCTGCCCCTTCTTCCCCTTTTCCCCTGGCCGCCGAAGTAAAGGCGCTTAAGGAGCGGCTGGGCGTACGGTAAGTCCAAGACGCACTGGGCTCGGTTGAGAGGGGTGTGCGGCGCGTGGAGCGGAGGGTGGGGAAGGTGTAGGCGAAGTAGCGCGCGACTTCGGAGCGGGAGGTGTTCACTTTGGTGTCGGCAGGACAAGGGGAACAAGAACGCGAAAACCCGTGCCCTCCCGCTCCCCAAGCCCGCGCCCTCCCTCCTCGCGCCTTCTTTGCTTCTCCACCATCCGCACGCCCCCGCCCGCGCGCCGCCGCGCCGCGACCCGATCCTCGAGGAGGGGGACGAGTACGGTGCCCTTTCCTCCGTGTCCCCGCACACCACGTAGCAGTCGCAGTCGCACCGCAGCGACAACCGCCCGCGCCCGCGTTGGTGCGCGCGCTGTGCCCGTTTCACGTGCTGCTGGTGCCCGTGCAGGGTGCGACGTCGGCGGGGCGCAGTGGTGCGCTTCCACGTCTGCGTGTGCGGTGTGCGGCATGCTCGACTCTCATTGCCTGCTTGCCTCTCTCTACTTTCCTCTGTCCCCGTCCGGCCTTTTTTTTCTTTCTGCCCGTCCGCCTGCCTGTCCGCCCCGCCTGTCTGTCTCTCCGCCCACCCACCAGTTGCTCATCTCTCTCTAGGCTTACCTCCCCATATCGTCTCCTCTCCTCGTCTATCACGTGGATCCTCAAATCCTCCCTCAAGTCGTATCAACTATCACGTCGTCTCCTCAACATATCATATCTACTCATCATCCTCCTCCTGGTCTCCCGTCTTATCGCTCCTCTCCCCTCTGGTCTACGATGAGGAAGCATAGCATAGTGCCCGCCTCGCGCTAGCAGTGTATCCTGATCATGCATGCATCCCCGTGTACCTGTACCCGTGTACTGTATTCGCATTCCTTTCAAATCTGTTTCGAGTCGAGAGACGGCGAGACGGATTTCGTACCGTGCAGCCGCCCAAGAAGGAAACAGGAGGCGGTGCACGGCGTTTGGGATTGCGTGAAGTTGATGGCGTAAAGGGCGCTTAGCGGTTCGTCCTCCTTTTTCGCCTTCTTTTCTCCAGTCCCTGGCTGAATTTCTGGGGTGATGGTTACTGGTCCCGCCATCCGCTCACGCGCCGCACCCATGTCCGCTGCACGGCCCGGTATGTTTGTAGGACTCTGCGCCGTGCCCGTCACGGGCACGGCTGTCATTTCGACGGGAGGATGGCGGGCACACCCGTCCCGTCTCCGTCCCGTCATGGACATTTCTCAGGTCTCTACGGAACGGGACGGGTGACGGGACGGCCGTCACGGGCCACCGGAAGGTGACAGTCTTCTTCCGGGCACATCGTTCAGCCCGCGCTACGTAGGACACGGTCTCACAATTATTTCAGGTTGCAGAGGATCTTGTAGAGATTGTTAAATAGAGGAATGCAAATAAAGTTTGTACAACAATGTTAGATAAAGGCTACCTAATTCGCTCTAAGTCTCCTCAAGAATCTTTAATGGCCAAAGGCACTGTTTAACCATCTACAGAACACTAGAGTGCGCGATGGCGGGGCGGCGCGTTTTCCAAACCAGGCGCATCATTCGATCAGATCACCACTGGCCGTTCCTTATCTTATCTTATCAGCAGTTCCGAAGAAGCCGATGCTTGCTCTGAGGTGTGGTATGTTAGGTTCGGATCAAGCCTGCTGTTCATTGTTTGCTGATGGGATCAGATTTGGGTCAAACAAAGGAAGGGGCTTGGGCCAAGATCCGGAAATCGGGGGGGATCTTCGTTGCATCATGCCACTCGAGGAACAACTCAAACCGGCCTCTTTTGCTGACCAAACTTATTCATTGGAAGCAAACTTAAACTTCTATAAGCTCAGATCTGTATTATACGGAGAAATGAGTATTGTTGCGGCCCTCCAAGTCATCGTTCTTCGAGTTTTTGAATTTTGATCTTTGCTCAGTTTCAGCGGGTTTTGGGGGGTTAGAAGAAATTACAATAGGCAGAATCCCGACGAGGTCATATCTAAACCGATCCGAGCAGAAACCGTAATATTTTTGCTTGATTCTACTACGCAGGAGAAAAGAACAGCAAAATTGATGGCTGACTATGCTTGAGGTCCCCTGTTATGGCGTGACTTTTGTGTGCGCCAAATCGTTGGTCACGTTGTGACTCTCTAATTCGTGGAGGTAAATCTTAGTTTGAACGATACTGTATTACTAGGCGACGGCGGTTCCCCCAGTCTTTAACCTTGCTTTGGCTCGTCACTTTCCAATGGGGTACCCAAATAAAGTGACATAATGAATTTATTTTAGAAACCGGACTTGCTCGAACATCGTGCAGTGAAAGGCATGCTCCGGACGTGTTTTGCCAGGGAGTGTACTTAACCTTAACGAAGGTGTGCACGTTGTCGTTGTCGTACGCAGGGCGGTGCAAGTCCTTGTCGAGAACAGTGTTTCCCAGGAAGCGAGTGCCGTGACTGACCAGAACAGCTGTCCGGCGTAAGGGGCCTGTCGAGCCCTAGGGAAGGCGGGGTGAGGGAGGGGCCCGCAGCAGGGACATAGCCTCTGCGAGCGTTAAGGCGGCCAGCAGCGCGGGAGTCTGCGCCATCGAGACGGAGGCGAGATCTGCGGTGATATCCGAGCAATGTTTGCAGTTGTGAGAGTTGAAGGGCACAGAAAGATGCCAACTGCCAAAAAGGACGTCGAGGTTTCCCCTAGTATTTGGTTGCCAGATGGCGTCGTTTGGTCGTGTAAGGAAAAAAAGGAGCGGAGATGCACGGGGCATCATTGATTCACAGATCGACGGGTACCAATTGCTTATTAATTTAGCACGTGGGGGACCTAGCTTTTTCAAAGCAAGGTGATTACGATCAATTCGACAGTCACGGGTCACGGACCCCCCTGTCGATGTCGAAATATGGTCGGGGTCACGGGTCACGGAGGGGTCCGTCGAATGCAATTTTCGTCATGACCAACCCAAATTTCTCTCAACCATGCTAAAAACCTAAATTTTGCGTCTCGGATGTCGAAATTTTGAAGGGTGTCACGCCAAAATTCGGTGGTTGTCGAATTGTCGAACTGGTTTTTTGCATCACGGGTCACACCCCCTGTCGAATTGATACAATAGTGAGGGCTCCGGAAAACATTGTGACCTTTGCAAAAGTGGACTTAAATAGCATTGATGTAGCATGGCCAGTTCAAATGTGCAACAACTAGCATGAACCCGTGCTACGCACGGCCGTCGGCGATCCATAATCAAGAATTCGGAAGTCCGGTCGGCAAGAGGACACAGAACATGTGTGCTTTCAAGCCCTACGCTCCGGAGAACACTCGTGATACCTGTAGGTATGTCCTGGAAAACCGAAGTCTCCCCGAACCCGTAGTACCCAACAAAAATGCAAGGCTCCCCGAACTCGTAGTACCCGAAAGATCCAAGTCTCCCTGCACTCCGAGTCGTGGCAGGTAAGTACCCGAAAGATAAAAGCCTTTTTGCACTCGTAGTACATACCCGAAAGCTTGGGGTCTCCCTGCACTCATGATATTAGCTTAAAGATTAAAGGATCCCTGCACTCAGTTCATCCTTCACTCGTGTGCCGGTACGGGCTCAAAAGATTGAGTTCCTCTGCCCTTGTATTCTCTGAAAATTGAAATCTCCCCACTCAATTCACCTTGCACCCATGTTATCTGAAAAGTTTCGGAAATATTGAAGTCCCCCGCACTCGTGGAGTCTGGACAATTGATATCTCCCTGCACCCGTGTTATCTGAAAAGTTTTGGAAAGACTGAAGTCCCTCGCACTTGTGGAGTCTGGACAATTGATATCTTCTTGCACCTGTGTTATCTGAAATATTTGAAGTCCCCAAGAAGTCCCTGTGCACCCGTGGTCCAGAAAATATTAAATTTAGTTCGTTTTTGGATTTCATAGTCTAGTCACTTCAGCTAGCTAGGAGCACATGCACACTCAGAGAAAATATCTTGCATGCTTCGCTCCTGCCGACGGGCTAGGGAAGAGGAAGAAGAGCCCGGAGTAGGAGGTGCCCTAAAACAAAATTCAGCACGCATGGTTGGCCCACGGGCACTGAGAGAAATGAAGACTGGCATTAAGTTCATCAGAACATGATAATGAATAGAGCAGACCTGAAGAGCATGGGGAGAAGGACAGATGTGCGTGGGCAGATGCACGAATGTGCCTGGCAAAAAAGTGGCTAGAAGGACTGCTGTGATCAGAACGAAAATAATTGCCGGTCCCAGCTCTTTCAGGTGTCATTGCAGGCAGAAAACCTTCCATTAGTGTAGTATACAGAACACGGGCTTATTCCAGCTAGCTAACGAATATTTACAGAGAGAAAGAGTGCGAAGCGCGTATATGTAGGCATGTCCGCAACGTGTCCGTGTTGTCAATTTGCGATGGGTCAGAGACATCACGGCGGTGTCAAAGTTGTCCGCAGGGTCGTGGGTGCTGGAATAAGCAGAAAGACGCAACAGAGAGCACGTCGACGGGCGAGGAAGACGCGGTTCGAGGGTCGACGAAAGCGAGGTCGTTGTTTGTCCACACGTGGTCAAAGCCCACGGATAAATCTGATTGGACAGTAGAAGTCCTTAGGTAATCCTTGTCCTTTGTATAAGTAGATGTATTCTTTGAGCAATGAATACTCTCTGGCTTGCGGGGGATTGATGGCAGCAAGACTAGCATGAATTACTAGGGCTCTAACCCGTGACCGTAGGCTACGGTTCGACGGGCCGTTTTTACGGTTACGGGCCCGTCCGTAGAGGCCTCCACGGCATTCACTTGAGGGTCGGCTGTGGTACGGGTGGACCCGTACCCGTCCGTATACGGGTCTACGGGTCCCACTGGGCAAAGGGGTTATGGAGACACCATAAATGCAAGAAAGGCACGATTCCGTCGGGGAGGCTGTAAATCGGGGGGGTTCCAGCTGAGGATCGAACACCACACAGGCTTCGAGAGCGCGATTTGAATGCGATTTTACGCCTTGATCGGGGTGTGGACAGGATATTAGGAGCAGGATGCACACAGGATAGAACTAGAGTGCGATGCCGGATGTGCCGAGTTGATCGTCGGGCGTGCGCATCAGTAGGTAAGTAGGTAAAATGGTGTGTAAGTGGTTTGAATTCAGCTTGGCGCTATGTGGTGTGCAGTACCACCAAACATCGCCCCGTCATTTACTGATTTTAAAAATTCACCAATTATTCCACCTGTTTCGCTTGCAAATCTCGGTTCTTGGAGCTGTATTTAAGCCAGCAAAAAACATCCTTTTGTGTCAGCATTTTCTCGATGCAACTCCTGCGACAAATCGCGGTCACGTACAATGACCGTGGCCCAAATAAGGGCCTTCCAAGTACGTGAATTGACACGACAATTCATGATTTGGGGCTTACCTTTGAAAAGAATGTGGTACACTCTTTGCATCGCGTCCTGAAGCTCTCGCTGGGCACTGGCAGCAAAAGCCCGTTTGCATTATGCGAGGAACCATTCAGAGAAGTTTTATATTTAACCTGCTATTACCATGTCTAGATACCGGCAATATGTATATAAAAAACCCGTTTTCTACGGCCGTAAACCGTATGCGGGTGGGATCCGTCCGTAGAGGGTTGCCGATGCGACCTCTACGGGACGGTTACGGGACGGGTGGCCTCGGCCACGGCCGTAAACACCCGTTCCGTAAAACAGTTTGTACGGGTTAGAGCCCTATGAATTACGACGAGAGCCTCTCCCTTTATTACATCTCACCTTCCGAACCAATTCAGTGCCTACCAGCTGGGATATTAGACCCTCAAAATTCCCTCACTTTATCTTCCGAGAGCAAGAAATGGGTTTCAAGATCCTCTCTGTTTTGATCACTTTGTCCCAAGCCTCTCTCCGAGATTCGCCGGCTCGCCGGCCCGGAGACAGGCTTGCTCCGAACCTAGCGGTATGTGGCGGAACAACGCCCGAACAACGTCCAAATGACAATCTACAGGCGGTGGCAAAGATTGCCGCCTTGATTGGTGTTCAGCCGCTTCTCCAAATAGCTGCACCACCCGTCGTGCCGTCACGGCCGTCGGCTCCTGGAACCGTCCCGTTGCCGTCCCGGCAGGAATATTTCCTAGGCCCCGACGGAACGGGTCGGCTACCCATCGTCGGAGCCCAACAAACCGGCGCGACGGGCACGGCGCACAGCCCTATATGTTTGCCGGCGCTCAAGTCTCGCGTCCCTCCTTTCAAAGTTTTCCCAGCTTGCTTGAGCTTTTCCGTGCACCCAGTTTCGCTAACAATTGGACAGTGTCTGCAGAAGTTTGAGGACAATCCCAGCCTTCTCTGGGTTGTCGCTGATGCGGACAATGGTATCACGCACCTCGTGCACCTCAGCCTCGATGGCAACGGTGTGGTGCATGGCGCCGGTGTGCGTGGAAGTCACGCGGGTGCACATCCCAGTGGCCCACACTTGACCTCATCCTCGTCACTCATCTCCAGTAGTGCCAGCATGGTGGTTTCTAAATGTCGGACTTGGAGAGCTGCTTGTTTGTCCGAACCTTGGCAATGGCGGCCTCATACTGGTCCATTGAGAAAGCGTAGCGAAGACACATAAAAGGTGAAAAATAAAGAAAGTTTTTCACCAATATTTTCACTCAAAAACTTGAAATTTTCAACCAGTGTGTGAAAACATCAAAATCGGTGGGGTCTTCAGTACATTTCCTACATTTCATCAGAGGGACACACACACCAACGATTATCATATTTAGGGCCCACCCAGGTGCAATTTGAATACCCAAGTGTTGAGTTGCAAGTACGTGGGCCTGAAATTTAATTCACTTCTAGTACCTTCGGTCCCACTGATTTTGTAACCTAAAGTAGTAGAATAAAATTATGATTCGGCTGCCCTGAAACACATTCGAAAGCCTACAATTCAGATTACACAAAAGTTCAACTGAAATTGAAAACCGAAATCATTGGTATCGGGATTGGAAACAGGGTACCCGAGACTCTGTCTCTCAATTGCACCGAAATCAAAGCCAGAACTCAAAATGTTGTTTCTCATTTCAGCCGTCCCAAAACCTATTAAAATCCCGAATTTCGGTTTGAATTTCAGCCCAAGCCGAAATGCCAACCAAAATTAGTTGTTCCAAGTGCGCTGAAATGTAGTCCACAGACGATCCGCGGACCGTCCGCTGCTCGTCCGCCAATGATCTGCCGACCGTCTGCTGCCCATCCGCGGACAATGCACCGACAATCCGCTCCTCATCTGCGGATTGTCCGCTAGGGATGCACCGCTCATTCGCGGGTGTTCCGTGGCCCGTCCTTTGCGTCCCGATGTTCTCTGTGGGGCATGCGCTCGGTGCCGCTGTGAGCAGTGCATGCACAACGCTCTCACGAAGCAGACTGCAGCAGACCAGCTGCGACCTGCGGCAAGGTCAGATGCTGTGCGCACATGGGGATCGGAACTCAAAATAACCAAGAGAGAGACGGGAGGCTCCGAGAGAAGGGAAATGGAAATGGAGATAATTGCATATGGGGTAAAACCACAACATACCCCAATGAACCAGGAGCATCTCGTTAAAGAACAGTTAATAATAATGGTGAACATAAGTTTCAATCATGCAGATACCCAGACACGCCCACGGTCATGTCGCAGCGGCACAGGCGGCATCTGAGGTTGAGACGGTCCGACGGTCCGACGCATGGACATTACATTGACAGTCCAAGCCCAAGCAATAAGCAGGGGAGAAAGATGAACAATGAAGAAGGGATGGAGTTAATAAGCAAGAAGTAACAGGCTAGGGGGACAAGCAATGGGCAAGAAGGGAGGTCCACCGGGCGAGAGACAAACGAACGCCGCGAAAGGAAATTGACCTGGGCGGGGTATGTGAGGAACCAAATGGCCAACAATCAACAAAGCAAGCGGCATGGCCTGTGAGTTTATTCACGGGTAGTGACTAGTATGCCATATAACACAAGTGCCAGCACTAAAACCAAATGCATCAGGCGGACCTTTATATCGCCTTCAGGTTGCCTCAGGTGCACGAGGCGTCAAGCGCGTCATTCGCTATACTCGTGACTCGCCACTGCTCTACGCCGTCCACGGTACTCTGCGCTACATATATATGCCAATTACTCCTCTTTCCGTCCTACTATACTAGTGTTCCGACGCAGAGGTTCCCCGCTGACAAACCTGCGAATTTCGAGATGAATCTTGACAAGGTAAAACGAGCTCCACACAAGTGCAAGGGCAAATCCTGCCAATTGGAAGACGTTGAGACTGGTGGTAGTTGGAGCAGTGGTGTCGGCGAGCTGTGTGGGTGTGTTGGCACTGGTGACTTGGCCATTCAAAGAATCATGGTGGAGACTTCGCCCGTCACGTATGAAGGTTTGAAACCCAAGAGAGACCAGGAAGAACACGATACTGACAACTGCCCTACGCAATATGTAAGTCTCACCGGACAAGGAGTGACAAGGAGTGAGGAGGAGTGCTCACCAAGCCATCCATGTGAGAGGTAGAGATACCATGGTGGGTAAATTCCAAAATGATCCGGATGTATGATTTGTTTGATCCTGGCGTAAGTTCCGTGACATTGAGAGGATAGCAGGTGTTAGGGGTTGGACGTACAAGAAACCAGCGAGAGAACTGCGTCTTGCTATCTCCAATATGGAATGCCAGAAATATTGTGTAGAAAAAGCCAAATAGAGCAAATATACCGCCCAGTATTACAAAACTTTGAGGAACTGGGCTGCTTGAAACATCTGAAAGAGCTAGAATTGCCGCGACACCACTGGCTTGTACATTAGAAAACTTTGATTTACTTAGGCAATGAATGATTTACGCAAGGAGGGCAGCATTAGCACCCCACACCCAACCCTGGAAGGCGTTCAGGCGATTCTCCAATCGTTCTGGATCCCAAGCAGCCGTTTCATTGTGAACGAAAGGAGGAGCAATCATGAAGATGTATGCGGAGCTCATAGAGGCGGAGAGAATGCTTGCAAGCCACGTGGCTATATTCGATACATTGGGCCTTGAAGCCGATGTTTTGGGGCGCTGGGCGGAAGCACCCTCAATTGGAGGGGAAGGGCGCTCCTTGGGAGACGGTCTACGGTGTCTCAGGACCGAGCTAGGAGCCGAAGGGCGCAAGGAGGTCAATGTAGCTATGCGAGACCTGGGGACGGTCATTTGCGGAACCACATCTGCTCCGATGGCGGCCCGATATTCAGCTGCATAGGATGTCAGTGTTCTCCGACAGTTTAGAAGGAGGCAGTACTCACGCTGCTCCGAAAGTTTTGCCAGGAGGGTTAAAACAGTCTCTTGCACGCTAGGAATGCTATCCTTGAGAAGGGCTGTGATTTGCGGGACAACATTTCCGATGGCAAGCCGCAATTCAGCTTGTATGATGTCAGTGATCTCCGAGCGTTTGAATGAGCTGATATTGCTTACCCTCTTCTGAAAACCTCGCAAGGGCTGTCGAAGCAGCTGATCCAACGTTAGGATTGTCATCCTTGAGAAGGGAAACGATTGTCGGAATGGCATTTTCGATCGCGGAGCGGAATTCAGCTGCATCTGATCTCAGTGATCTGTGGCAGTTTCAAAGAGCTGACAGTGCTCACGCTGCTCCGAAAGGTTTACCATGACAGTCAAGGCAGTCCTGCGCACATCAGAATAAACATCCTTTAGAAGGTCGATGATTTTTGGGATGTGCTCTTCAATCAAAGCGCGGTATGCAGCTGCGTCCAATGTCAATGGCTTTCCGGAGGTTCGAGGAAGTCAGAGCTCTTACGCTGCTGCGAAAGCGTTGTTAGGGTGATTGAAGCAGTATTTCGCATGGAAGGATAACCATTGCTGAGAGAGTGGATAATTGTCAGGACGTGGTTTCTAATCACAGTGTGGAAATCAGCTGCGTGTAACGTCAGTGATCTCCCGGCGTTTGACAATGAAAGAGCTGCTAGTGCTCACGCTGCTTCGAAAACTTTGCCAGCGCTGTCAGTGCAGCCGCTGCGACATTCGGATCGGGATGATTGGAATAACCTATGATGCGGTCGATGTAGATGCTCATCGCGGGCTGCAATTCAGCTGCATTCTATGTCAGCGGGCTCCCGCAGTTTCAAAAGCTGGCAGTGCTCACGCTGTTCCGAAAGCCTTCCCAGGGTAATTGAGGCAATAGTAGCTGACCTGCCGAAAAGGTCCGTGATTGCCTGGATGTGATGTCCGATGGCAGGCCGCAATTCAGCTGCGTTCCATGTCAGTGACCCCGTGTCGAAGGTGATAGTGCTCACGCTGCTCCGAAAACTTTGCCAGGGCGGTTGAAGCAGTCTCTTGCACGTCGGGATTGCCATCCTCGAGAAGGGCCACGATTTGCGGGATGTTATTTCCGATCACAGGCCGGAATTCAGCTACATCGAATGTCAGTTCTCCCACAGTTTCGAAGGAGGCACTGCTCACAGTGCTCTGAAAGCTTTATCAGGACGGTTACAGCAGCCTTTTGCATGTTGGAATCGCTCCCCGTGAGAATCGATGTGATTTGCCAGATGGCATTTCCGATCGCAGGCCGCAATTCAGCTGCATCAGGTCAGTGCTCTCCCGCAGTCTCAAGGAGCTGATAGTACTCACGCTGCACCGAAAGGTTTGCCAGGGCAGTTAAAGCAGTCTCTCGCACGTCGTGATCACCATCCTTAAGAAGGCCGATGATTTGCGGGATGGTCGCAGCGCAGAATTCGGCTGCATCCCATGTGAGCGATCTCCCTCAGTTTCAACCGGTTCACAGTGCTTACGTTGTTTTGAAAGGTTTGCCAGGGCGGTTAAGGCAGTCTCTTGCACGTCGGGAATGCCAGCCTTGAAAAGGGCCACGATTTGCGGGATGACATTTCCGAACGCAGATCGCAATTCAGCTGTATGGTGGTGTCAGTGATCTCCGCAGATGAGATGAGATTGCTCACCCTCCTCGGAAAACTTCGCAAGGGCCATTGAAGCAGCCGCGCCGACGTTAGGATTGTGATCGTTGAGAAGGGAAACGATTTGCGGAATGGCACTTCTAATCGCAGACAGCAATTCAGCTGCATCTCAGATCAATGATCTCGCGCACTTTCAGAGAACGGACAGTGCTCACGCTGATTTGAAATTTTTGCCAGGGCGGTTGAAACAGTCTCTCGCCCGTCGTGAGCAACGACCCGGAGAAGGTCGATGATTGGTCGGATGTTGTCGCGAATTGCGGAGCGAAATTCAGCTGCATCCCAAGTCAGTGGTCTCGCTCAGTTTCCGATAGCTGTCAGTGCTCACGCTGCTCCGAAAGATTTGCCATAGTAGTCAGGGCAGCCACTCCGACATTCGGATCGGCATGCCCGAGAGCTCGATGATTTTCGGGACGCTCTGTCCGATCGCAGGCAGCAATTCAACTGCATCCCATGTACATGTCAGTGTTCTCCTGCACTTTCAAAAGAGCTGACAGTGATTACGCTGGACCGAAAGGTTTGCCAGGGTAGTTAAAGCAGTCGCTTGCACGTTAAGAATGTCATCCTTGAGAAGGGCTATGATTTGCAAGATGGATTCCGATCGCAGGCCGCAATTCAGCTGCATCGTGTCAGTGCTCTCCCGCAGTCTTAAAGAGGTATCTGCTCACGCTTCTCAGAAAGTGTTGCCAAGGCAGTGAAAGCAGTCCTGCGGACGCTGTAATCCAAGTCATCCTTGAGAAGACCGATGATTTGCGGGATGTTATTTCTAATCGCGGAGTGGAATTCAGCTGCATCCAATGTGAGCGATCTCCCCCAGTTTCAACTAACTGACAAAGCTTACGCCGCTTTGCAAGGTTTGCCAGGGCTGTTGAGGCGGTTTCTTGCGCGTTGGGATCGCCATCCTTGAAAAGGACCACGATTTGCGGGATGACATTTCCAATCACAGACTGCATTTCAGCTGCATCGTGTCAGTGCTCTCCCGCAATATCAAGGAGCTGAAAGTGCTCACGCTGCACCGATAGGTTTGCCAGGGCAGTTAAAGCAGTGTCTCGGCACGTCGTGCTCACCATCCTTGAGAAGGCCGATGACTTGCGGGAGGGTACTTGCAATCGCAGCGCAGAATTCGGCTACATCCGATGTCAGTGATCTGCTGGACAATGACAAAGCTGGCAGTGCTCACGTTGCTCTGAAAGCTTTTCCAGGGCAGTCAAGGCAGTCTCCCGCACGTCCCGATAATAATCCGGAGAGTGATGACGATTTGCGGATGTTGTTTCTAATCGCAGGGCGGAATTCAGCTGCATCCTACGTCAGCGAGGTTCTGCAGTTTCAGGGAGTTGACAGTACTCACCGCTGCCTGCGAAAGCTTTGCCAGCGCAGTTATAGCAGTCTCGCGCACGTCGCCAGAATCGTCCCTGAAAACGCCGATGATTTGGGGGACGGTATCTCCGATCGCAGCGCTGAATTCACCTGCATCCAATATCAGTGATCCCCGCAGTTTCAAAAAGCTGACGTTGCTCACGCTGCTCCGAAAGCTTAGCCAGAGCAATTAAAGCAGTCTTGCGCACGTTAGGATTGTTATCCATGAGGAGAGCCATAATTTGCGGATATTGTTTTTAATCGCAGAGTGGAATTCAACTGCAACCCATGTGAATGATCTCCCCCACTGGCAGTTTCAGAAAGCTGTCAAATACTCACACTGCTTCGAAAGTTTTTCCAGAGCGGTCATAGCAGTCTCGCGCACGTCGCCATAATAATCCTGGAGAACACCGATGATTTGGGGGATGACATTTCCGATCGGAGGCCTCATTTCAGCTGCATCGTGTCAGTGCTCTCCCGCAGTCTCAAGGAGCTGACAGTGCTCACGCTGCACCGAAAGGTTTGCCAGGGCAATTAAAGCAGTCTTGCGCACGTTAGGATTGCCATCCATGAGAAGGGCCATGATTTGCGGGATGTTGTTTCCGATCGCAGAGTGGAATTCAACTGCATCCCATATGAGCGATCTTCCCCAGCTTCAGGGAGCTGTCAAATGCTCACGCTGCTTCGAAAGTTTTTCCAGGGCAGCTGAGGCAGTCTCTTGCACGTCGGGATCGCCATCCTTGAGAAGGGCCACGATTTGTGGGATGACATTTCCAATCGGAGCCCGCATTTCAGCTGCATCGTGTCAGTGCTGTCCCGCAGTCTCAAGGAGCTGACAGTACTCACGCTGCACCGAAAGGTTTGCCAGGGCAGTCAAAGCACTCTCTCGCACGTCGTGATCACCATCCTTAAGGCCGATGCTTTGCGGGATGCTGATCTGCGGACTTGGGGTGTCCGATGTATAAGTTGCCATTGGTCGAATCGGATAAAGAGCAAGGGCGCTAACACGTGGCGTTGGTTGTTGAATGTTTGCACCAAGAAGGTGTCACATCGGTGGGAGATCGGGCAGTTGATTTTATTAATGGCTCTCTGCTGGGTTTCGATTGAGAATCCCTGCCCAATACTATCACACACTGGGAAGCTGGGCAGACGGGGAAGCTGGGCACTTGGTATATAACACTGAAGCATATTGTCAGATCCAAAATCTTGTACCCGGAGGATGTAGAGGGACCTCATAAGTCGGTTTGTACCAACTTTCGGGAAATTATGATGAGGTGATCCGAAGTTAGGAGCTGTTGATGAGCGGTCCGAACACCGATCTCGTGATTTTCTTGATTCTGATCCGTGGTCCACAACAAGAACACTCAATAACTCTACCAGTTCTTCCCCGATTTGTGACTTCGAGTGCTCGTTCGACACTCTTGATACCTGGCTTTCCATTCATAGACTCTCCTCAGCACTGCAATCACTTTTACAGTAGCTATTCAGCCAAGGACTCCCACTGTCAGCACAAAATTAATATTACTCGTAATACGTATGTGACCGATTTTGCGAGCCTCGCACCGCTTCGTTGGGCAATGCTACCACTCCGCGGTGTTCAAAGGAGCTTTAGCGGGGTTGATACCTCACTTTAACGGGTATTGCGGTATTTTATCGATTTTACCGCCTTTGCACTGACGTTGCTTGCAGCAAAATGCCGATTTTCATAATGCCGGCAACCCAAATGTCGGGTTCTCAGCAGCAATACCCAGGAGTGGTGTGGCTGGTTCAGGTACGTTCATCTACTTCCTATGAAGCTTTCTGGAGCTCATTTTCCAACCATCCTTCTCGC
>JARKIE010000774.1:0-25001 GCA_029378255.1 Mycena rosella
AGCTCAAGCACGTCATGGCTAAATCCACACCTGGATTTGTCTTCCACCAAATGCTCGACAGTGTTCCCCGAGGGCCGAAAGCCTGTTGTCCTGGGAGATCACGGTAAACGCGCTGGCCGAGAAGGAGAGCTAAAAATAAATTTTAGGACTTGTAATTGCAACGCCATTCAGTGGCCACTTTGTACCTGAATCCTCCAGGTCCATAATTCATTCGCTGCGGGACATCCTAGACCCCTCGTGAGACCAAACATCTATATTTAGCAGCACAGTTAGTTCGCGGCTTCTCTTTATGGTCACTTCAGTGTTAATCATCATCGGTCCGATACAGCCAGCCTATTACCACCTTCCTTTTAGCCAAGCCCGCGTACAAGATCCAGAGGGTTTCGGTTACCACTTTCTCGGGCGGAAGAGAAGCGGAGGTCTAACCAAGGCTTCTCGGCTCGACCCATAGCATTGCCTTGCGTCCCTGGCTCGGAAATAAAATAGTACCTGGCGGTATTTAAAGGTATTTTACCCATCGCTACCACAAAGTACATTCACACAGGCTCAAATTTCTTGTAGAAATGAGTCAAATGCCAGCAAATGCCCTTCTAATTTATCCCAGAGGCTCGGGTCTCCTGCTCTCGAGCATCAAGCTTTACCCAAACTACTGGCGGTGGACAATCAAAATAGAGCAAGAAATGTCAGACCGTGAGACTCATCGTCTAAGACTGCGCATTAGACAATCCACACGGAGCTAGCCTGGGATGATTGACGTGGCTGTTTACTGAAAAAAATCGACTCTCACCCGCCTCTGCACGACTTGGCTCACGACACGAAATCCATGCGACTGGTATTTGATGAACACTAACTTCTTGCTCCTTATCTACAGGGGCGTTCCTTGGATACGATTCGCGAAACCGGGGCCCGACGGCAGACTTCACTTCTCTCCAAATTTTATAGGTTGCTCTCCTGTGAACGTCCGGCGCGATGTTCGGCACACATTCAACCCCTGGTTACAAAGATCTTACAGCCATATGCCTGCCGTTTTTAGTTTTCTCTCCAAAGATGGAGCAGTTTTCGTCCGACATCTCGGCTCATTTGAGATGCCTGCAGAGTATAAAAGGGCCTATGCATCGCAGGTTATCCAAGCAGCCATGTTTTCCAGCCTTGGGGCTTTATTTCAGCGTGCGCTAGCGTTGGTCACTCTCGCCGGCGTTGTCTACTCCCAGGCAGCGACGTATGACCCCTATCCCTTCAGCTTCCTCGGTACCATCGATGAGTATGTCTCTGTGCCCCGTTCATAATGCATCGCGCTGACGAGCTTATAGTATGACATTAAACGCGACGGGTGGCCCGTTGGCTGGTGGCACGCTTACCGTCAACGGTTTCGTGATCACCATTCCCAAGGTCGAATGTTCAGCTATGTTTTCGTTCCGTTGCTCAATCGATCCTCAGAATTCTCTGGTCACTTTGCCGTCTATTACTGTCGCATGGTCCGAGATGTTTGTAGACGGAAAGCCCAATTTACCGTTACTAGGAACTGTCTCCTGGGAGGCTACGGTATGTATCATTCTCATCCCCAAGACTGTATTATAAGCTGGTAAAAGGTTTTTGGCAACGTCGTTCAGGGACAAAGGATCGCCGGTTGGTTTTTATTTTCCAAGAAACCACGCAGCTCCTACAAGGTTTTATTACCTCCATCGACTACACCACCGGCCATTTCATCGTGGACAACAGCCAGAATGCGTACTCAATGATGTAGGTTCTACCGAATCATATAATCGCATCCGAATATCTCCCTCACGTTTTCTCACAGCCTTTAGGTCGCTATGGCCTTCCCTATACACAAACCCTCTGTGGACAGTGGATGCCGACGATCCATCGGTTCACTCTAGTACCGTATGTGGACTGTTATCCGTAGTATGATGTCTAAATTCGTCACAGGGCTATCCTCTTTGTATTCCGCGTAACAGCACTGACGCAGAATGTCCGTTGACAAATCGGTAAGCAAGATATCTTGTCGAGATTGTCGAGATCAGCTCACTGACAAATGTCTAGCCCCAAAGACGGAGACGTGTTCTTGACCAGTTTGTACGTGCACCAAACACATATTCGTCCCTCATATTGATCCTTTCCAAGCACAATGCCTGATCCTGCCCTGGTGGTCCCCGGCGGCCTTGATCCTAGCATCATGGTGCCTCTCGTCGTGGGAGATTACATCACCTACAGCGGCATCAAAGCAGAGGACGGCATCCTTGAAATTTATTCGCTGGAAGGCAATTTAGGCATCTACACCGCCCCGGGGACAAAGCCGGCCTATTTGACGTGTGTGGCGGCACAATATGGCATCATCGACCCAAATCCAACTCTTGAGACCGCCGAAACGAGGTAAGATATAGACCGCGTCCCTCGAACCACCGTATTAAACGCGCCGTTTCCTAGAGCAACGGCATTCGTAACTGGCAAGTGAATTTCAACTGCGAGATCGGCAGAGAAAATTAACGGAGTACAGATCCTTCGACAACTGTCCAGTGGTATGCCATCGACATCGATCCTTGCACTGGTGTTGAAAGCGAACGCGACCTGCTCCTTATCGAGCCCGATGGTACTGCGCCAATTGGGCAGACTGTCTTCCGTCTGGGGAAGATAAACGCGTCCCCGGCAACGCGCGAAGTGGGCTTCCGCTATAGTAGCGGGACCGCGCCGGTAAGTGTCTTTGCGCTCCTACCGAATGGTGAACTGAACGCTTGGGCAGGGGCCTAGAGGACTCGTCGCCGGCCAATTCAACCAGCCGATATTTGATTTTGGGTTCCCGGAGCTCATCTCCTTCGGGTCGAACGAAATACCCTCGAATTCGAAACGATTCCGTTCCTCGCTATGGGATCCGGGCCCCTGGAATACGGTAATTATCTGGCCGATCCTCCTCCTACTCCGACTCTCGTTGGCCAGCTATCTCCCTGGCCCGGTAACTCTGCGCCGGGCACCCTGGCATGCGCTCCCCTGCGAGCACCTCCGCCAGTGCTAGCGGTACCGCCTCCGCAGTGGTACTCCCGGCTCCCTCAACCTCGGCTTCCGCGACCTCGACGTCAACACCGGTACCAGATCTCATCACTATCCTTACTGTTACGAACGCGAAACCAAAAAGGTGAATCTTCAACTTATTCTTATCCTAATCGCCACTAATGCCTCCCTGGAGGCGAGACCACGACTACGGTTGAGGCTGAAAACGAACAATCTTGCCTCCCAGCTGTTCCTGGCGATCCTTGGCGTGGATAATGTTGACCCTCAGCCGATGACCATGACTTCACCTAGCCTGTTTTCCCTCTCGGTAGTCACCAAGGGCAAGCCTGACTTCGTCGTGGTGACATCGAGCTTGAATGGCGGCCCAATAGAAGAGGCCGTCTGAAAGGAAAGAGTTCGGCCTCTTTCTCTGGGTTCCTCAGGCATGCAGTCTGTAATTGTACAACCCACACGACTAGCGTATAAGCTTTAGAGGTCACGTTTTATTTAAAGATTGTACTTCATACCCATTGAAATGATAACAATGCCATTGAAGCGGCGTCGGTGACGCCGGTGTTTGCACTTTTGCATTCTGCTGGAATCGCGGGTTAGGTTCGACTCGACCATCTTCGCCACTTGCAGTAAAGTTGAAAGCGCACACCAAGGGTTTCTCGTGCGTCGCGTGCTCTGGACGTGAACAGAAAAAAAGATCGACGACAAGGACTGACAAGGACTGGCCGGGAACATACCTAATAAACGAGGAGATCGCGCGTAAACTTTGCCCGCGCAGTTTTATTGCGTTTCAAAGACGGATACAAACGACGAGATCTTCCACTGATTTTCTTGTGGGCTTGTGTCTTTCAATGCACGGTCTTCCGATAGTCCTGGAACTATGTGCCGTCGGAAAATCTTCTGCTCATTACACTGCGTTCCCTGGGCCGGTCGGCACAGCCTGCCGACCTGAGCTGACGTACGCTGACTTCTGCCGATCAGGGTCGACAGGGCCTGTCGACATCAGATCGGCACAGTTGTGCCGAGAGTATATAGTGCATGGGTCCTTTCGCTTGGCATCAAGAAGCAGCGGCGCCAACGGAAGCTGTCCCGCTCGCGTCGGGAATAGGGCCGGAACGTCGTGCCGACGGCCTATCAGCCCCGAATCTGATCCGGAGCCGGTGTTAAGCTTTCACTCGCCTTTCCTGCCATGGCAGTGCCTCAACCTTGGTACATATGAATTATCTCTCGAGTCTCCGGGTCTCAAAACTCACATTATTTATTCATTCCACCATGATTTCGAGGGTGGATGACATTGGTCTAGTTGTCAAGACACCGACCGAATTCTCGTAGTGCGGACTCGGAGTCCACCATGTTAATTCACAGCTCAAGATAAGACTCAGCATGAAATTAACTCAACGCGGATGCTCGCGTCTTAGTGCAGAATTTGATTTGAAGCTACTGCCAGTGCATATGCTAGTTTAAAGGTCACTTCCCTCCAATAGCTGTTGTGGCATTTGACACAACTTGTGCATGAATTTCTCCAGAATTCCCCTGAGGCAAAGGGCCACAGTAGAGAAATCAAAATTCATTCAATCCAAGGCTGTAATGTTTGCCCTGCCTTTGTATCGAAGAAGTGTTGCCAGGAACTGTAAAATCTGTGCAAAACTGCGACCTGGCCGACGAGGAACATTCATTCATCAGGCTGGCATCAGTGTGCTTGTTTTGATATTTCAATCCACCTCAATTTTGCATTGGTCTGAGTCAGGACCTCCGCTGCTTACGTGAATTCGAAACAGGCAAGCGACGAAACACCGGAGACGAAATGAGGCGCTGGAGAGGACGCCGAATGAGCTCGGCAGCCAGCCGAACGGTCGGGGCGCAAATCCAGACTGCGGCCGACTTTCTGGCAGGACTTCCCTTCTGATACGTAATACCCGAAAAGACCCATGCACCCTCTCCTCTTGTGCCGATCTGGGCTGACACACTGCTGACCTCTGCGGAGGTCGGGTCGACATCCCCTGCCGACCTCTCAGCTCTGCCCTGGCCCTTGTATACCGCCCGCTTCACAGTCATCCGTGGTAGTGGATAGCCTCGTTGTCATGTACTATGAAATGATTTGCGAAACTTTAAACCTGATTTCGGAGACTTCTGTTGGCCGCGGCCCTATACCCCTACTAGCAATGATAGAACAATATTCCATATGGTGAAGGAGCATCGCACTGCAACACGAGAATGCTTCGACGCTCTCTCTTTCGATCTTGATTAAGTCTACTTATAAGTTATACAATCCTCAGTGGTGGGCAAGTGCGCTCAAGTGGGGCGAGCTTGGCTTTGATCGGCTGAGGGCAAAATGATGGGAAACCGAAGGTACTACAGATACACACTGATGCTGCAACGGGTAACCTACATACTCGTCGCGGAGGCGAGGAGATGGCAGAATATGTAGGCGGACTATGCCCGGACGTCGGCATAGTCTGCCTACCTCCGGGTCCGCCGACCTCTGCCGACGCTGCTCGGCACAGGCTGTGCCGACAGGCCCAGGGAACGCAGTGAATATTAATGTATGTTTCTATGAACGTCCCAAACATCAACAGTGCTATAACACGACGCGTTCGCTGCGGCGGAGTTTTGGAAGCGCTGCTTCCCGGTGAAATGTGCCTGGATAAGTGCCACGAGCTCGCGAATGACTGAAGCCCGTGGAGACGTTGGATTTGGCCAGCAGGGGCTTGACAATGCTCTACAGGGCGTTGTTTTCCGGGCGCAGCACCTCATCAGAAGGGCAGCCCCGTTCGGCTGCTTCGCTACCTGGAGCGCGAGCGAGAAGGGACCTGCATGGAGTTGGCTGAATATTCCGAAAATTGAACTCATTCCAACATACCGGCATCATAGAACGCCAAGTGGACGGACGGAAGCACGCACGAGGTCGTTGCAGCGGCCTATTAATTCAATCGGCTTTTGTATATATTCGAACAACAGAAAGAAAGTCCCGCTCACCATGAATCCGCCCCGAACTGCATCGCAAATGGCGCACCACAGCTTTCAGACGGAATGGCCCTTAACAATTCAGAAATAGGGCGAACTGCTTTTGCTCGTGAGAGCAACTCCGACCAGATTTCGGCGCGAGCGGGGTAGATCAGGCGGGGTTGTGCGCTTCAAGTGGGACCGCGCATTCGTGACGACAATCTTGATGTTCGCGAGAGCGGCCACCGCGAAATTTGACGCGCGCGCGCATATGACGGTGATGGGCATTGATGCAACGAAGCAACAATAATACGCGGTGAAATTCATGGTAAGTGTGTACATCTCTCCCTGGGACTCATCCAGGCCTCCTCGACCGCGTATTCTGTCTTCGTCCTTTTTTAGGTGTCTGTAGTTGCGATCAGTGACACTGCCGATGGTCGCAAGCAAGCTCACATACCACATTTGCGCTCCTCTCGCTCTGCTACGCGAGAAGATGAGCGTTTGAAGGTAATTTGTGAGCAACACCCACCGAGTCCAGCTCTCACCTGGGGATCGCGGCTTGCTGAATAATTGAATCGAATGTCAGTCGATTCCGAGCGCTCGCGCTTCACGGGAGGCTCGTTCGAGGGACGGTAAGGGCGCGGATCTACGATAAAATCCTGCCAGTTAATACGGTTGAAGTGGAGGAACAGGGTACCGTACCATCGCTGCGTCGCGCTCCCTCTTCACGGGGCGCGGAGGCTAAGGTAGATCAGCGACACATCACATCCCGGAAGCAGGAAGAGATCGCGTACCGGGCTGAACGTCCTGCTTGGTTATCGGCTGTAACCGCGAGTATCTGTGCAATTTCCAGTGAGCCGCTGGACCATGTTTCGGAGTGTAAAAAAATTGTACCTTCGCGCGCAGGAGCAGAATAGTTATGTGGTGCTACATTAATTTCAAAAAGGATCATAGAAAGATACCAGTATGACGCACCCGGCGTCTGGCGATTGGAATAGCTAGAATTGCGATTTGCTTGCGATGGGTCTGAATAACTGCGAGGGAATGCGGTGGGCGCAGAGGGTTGCCGACTCGCTAATTACAATGAACGATGAGCGATTGTCAAATTCTCGGTGACCGACTTCGACCTCTGTTGAAATTTCCTCCGTACCGAGACTCTTGTCGTCCTGCGAGGTCTCTATCAACACCAACGATGCAGGGAACAAAGAATCGACCGACCCGAACCGGATTGTTGCATCAGCTCTTCCTGTTTGATCCTAGGAGTCGGAGTGCGCAGGTACACAGACGGCGGGTTCACAGTGCCGGGCGGTGGCTGGCGCATGTTAACTGCGCGGCGGTTCAATTGATCTCTCACTCCGAGATAACGAATGGAAATTCACACTCCCGTCCGGCCTCTTGCTTTACCACAATGCTGGGATTACCCTCAGATTCGAAAGGGTCCATGCGTTTGTTCAGCGCGCGAGGCCTGGGCATTGGAACGTCCGCAGGCTCGGGTTTGACTGAGGGCTTGACTGCCCGGGGAGTCAGTCTGAAGTCATACCTCGGGGCGAACCTAGTGACAATGCACTCACGCTCTTGCCCATCCTCCTCCTTCACTCGGCGAGGTGTGCTATCCGGCTCTATCCGCTTGATGGGCGCACACGGCGGAGGCATCGGTGCATCCGCGGGCTCGAGTTTTATGGAAGGCAACATGTCCCGCTCTGCCTCCGCAAAAGAAGCTCTTGGCGTTGAGCCTGCAGTTCGCGCTCGGGGCGCACCCTGTTAACCTCCGCGGCGAGCTCCATGAGCTCCTGTGACGCCGTCTTTGGTGGTGCAGAAGCCGAAGGCAGAATATGCTCGCGAGGAAAGTTCGGGGGGCGCTCGTACGGCGTAAATGCAAACTGTCACGCGTCGGGATTAACAGATCGGATGCGGAAAGACTTAAGGGGACGAGTGACCTCGGACGGCGGGTGTGGCTCGGGCGGCGGCGAGCGTGCGCGCGGTGGGGGCTGAGGCTGCGCGGGGGGTGGTACGACTTGAGGCGGCAGCGAGACTGAGATATCGTTTGGGTGCCCGGTGTAGCTGCTGCAGCGGGGAGGAGTCATTAGAGCGAGTGTCTGGGCTATACAATCCGGATGCCCGAAGACCAGGTGGCCAGGCAATAATTTCGTGTTGGGGAGTTTCATCGCGTCCGCGGGGCCCGGGGTGGGGTACGCGCGCTTCGAGAGCGCAAGACTCTTGATGGGAAAGTCCGGATGGAGGCGCGTATACTTTGGGGTGGCTTCAGTCCAATCTATAGTTCGCGTGAGCGTCGAAGGTGGAAAGGGTAAAGGATGCGCATACTAGTCCGTGTCGGTGAGTGGAATCGCTCGTAGTCGTAGACCTGTGCGTTGACACGTTGACGAACCCTGCAGAACTTCTAGGACGGGTAAACTGACCTTGAATTTGACCTTTTTCAGCTGACTGTTAGACATGGGTGGCTAGTGGACCGCCGTGAACAAATGGAATGGGACTCTAGCCAGGCTGCGGTCGTCGGCCGTTCGGAATGGTCGACGTAAGTACGAGGAGTTGGAGCTTGTGGAGACGATGATAGCTTCGGGATCGTCGCCTGCACGCACTCCGCGTCAATTTTAATGCTTCTCCGATGTAAGACTCAGGTAAGTAAGACTTGAGTAAGAGGAAGCAAGACGCGTGACTGTTGCGTGACTAACGCGCGTCAATTATGACAGCCAAGCTGCGCCAAACAAAAGGAGGTTTTTTCACAAATTCATTTTTCAGGATTCAACAAGTCAAGTAAGGTAGAGCATGCGGTCTGGGACTTGGAGAAAACACTTCTATAGTCTGAACGAACAAAGTGATGCTAGTTATGTACATGGTTTTGGAGCGCGCTTGGTTGGATCGCGCACAAGCGCTCGCCGTAAGCCCCACACCCGCGTCAAGGGGGCGCTCCGTCTGTGGGGACCTTTTAACCACAAATCTCAGAGCACAAAAACGACCCTCGACATCCACACAAATCTCCCCGCCCTCTGCGTCCCACCCAGTGAAATCGTGCGCAAAGTCGTCGAGGTGTCGGAGACCCGCAGGCTGGTACCAGTCCAATGGAAGTAGCCGACGCCCCCGCAAGTCATCTCCCGTGAAGGGTCATTGGTGTCGGGCATCTCCGCTGGTGCGGACCCACATAGCTCGGACGCAGGAGACTCGAACCACCCCCGAATACCCCCCTAGGCCGTTGTCGCGGGGGATCGAGCGTCAGACGGATGCCGCCCATTGTCGTACTCCGCGCAGCAACCAGGAAGCTTCGTTCGCGATGGGAGGCGTTCAGGGCCCAGGCTAGAGGGAAGACGTTCACCGTCTCGCGGCCATGTCATCCATGCGGTCACCACGACCGAAATCGATGGCACCTTCCCTCTACCGGGGCTCTCCCATTCGCGTAGCCTAGGCCACTATCCGTGTGACGCGGAGGGAACTGGGCCGGGTCCGCTGAACTGGTCCCTGTCGAACGTGGTCCTGTCGAAGTGATACCTGGAAAGAGGATGAGCGAACACGAGCTGCGACACTATAGGGGGCTGACGAATCGCAGCGATGTTCCAGCGCGTGCTGCACAGATGATCAAAGAGGGGATAGATGATATAGTGTTCGACGACTCTCACCTGAGCGTAGCGTTCCAGGAGCGAGGGAATATGCTGAAGAGGGAGATAAGAGTCAAGACACAGGCGGGAAGAGGATGAGCGACGAATACGAGCGGCGACGGTATAGGGGCTGACGAATCACGGCGATGTTCCAGCGCGCGCTGCACGGATGGTCAGAGAGAGAATATATGATATAGTGTTCGAGGATTCTCACCTGAGCGTGGCCAGGAGCGAGGGAATACGCTGAAGAGGAAGAGCGGCAGGCGGCAATGGTTGAGAGTCAAGAGACAGGCGGCTAACACGTGAAACATGCGCCGTGTACTTCTGGCCTTGGGGTGTTCAAGTCAGCCGCTTCCACCTATCCGCAACTCAAACTTCGACCCCGACCACCGCCCATACCCTGAAAACGAACAAAATATGAATACCTCCCTCCCAGCCAATCCATTCTCCGGGCACCACGCCCTCGCCCCCAACTACCGGGAGGCTCAACCCCACCTTCGTGCGCAGCACCCCAGCAACCGTCCACATTTGCGAACTCCAGGCTATTCTCGAGGACCGGTTCCAACGCCAGCGCACGGCATTCACCAGGCTCCAGAACGTCACCTACGAGCTCGAGGAAGCCATGGGTCAAACGTACCAACGTCATCAAGCCACGCGCCAAGGCCAGCTCGCGATTCACGCCGAGGTCCGCAAGGCCATCGAGTCCCGCGACGCCGCCTCCATGTGCTGCCACGACGCCCACCTCAAGGTCGAGGGATGGTGGGGGGCGGAAATCGATAAAGAAGATAACGGTCAGTGCAAACGATATGCGGTACTCAAGCCATGTCTGACTCTTGATGGAGACGCCGCAGCCGTCGCCCGCTTCAAGAAGTCTCGCGTCAACACCTTCAAGAAGCATCCCAAGGCCGTTCTCGGGGCCAAGTTCGCCGGCGTGAGCAAGCGGAGCATCAAGAAGAGCATAAAGGTCGTCCTTGATTCGTCGGAGTAGAGATACAGTTCGAAGTAAAAATGATCTATACGGCTACTTTTGCATGGATTAGCTTCGTGTATGCTCCCGAGAGTGAGATTCGTACGATGTAAGTGAAAATAGGGATGTTTAAGGGTCGGGGTTTGCGACAAACAGCCTTCTGGACCGGCTTCGAGTGACTGAAAAGCATGAAATGAGATTGCGTATTCTGCATTGACACTGAGCATGGTGTGCGTACCTCGCAGAAATCCATTTGGGGGAACATTCTCCTTGCGATTCTTTGCGGGCCGGATAGAGCCGCTCTCCATCTGCTGCGACGGATGTTTGAGTGGATGTAACAAGGTTGGTGGATAAATGCGACCTTCTTCGAGCTGGCGCTCGCCCTTCTTGAGCATCGCACTGGTGGAGAAGCCTGGGTTGCGGAGTTGAGATAAGGGTTGATGAGTGGAAGAGAGGACTTGCCTTGGAGGGTCTCGAATTCCTTGAGATACATATGCCACTTCCTCCGTGCTAAACATCTCCGCTTCGCGGCGAAAGAACTCGAGTTAGCCTTTCGCGAGTATAATGTCGGTCTCCATTTCCTCGATGGCGTCGATGAGCGAGTGCATGCCGGCGAGCGTTAGTGCAAGGTCATAATAGTGCATAATAGGATGTGGCGGTTATGGACAGAAGATGATCATGATGTGTGACCGTATGTTTCGATCACCTTACAGCATGCGAGGTACCGAGCGAAAATTGTTGTAGCGTCTGTTTATAAGAGACTACTTACAGCCTCTATACCTCTCTATACCAACTTCCGACCTCCAATAGTGCGTTTATCGGTACAACGAAGCTACAACGGGACATCATACGCTATGAAACAAAAGTTCCGGTAGAAGTACAATAGAAGCCATTGGGCCTGTACGTTACAAAACCCCGATTAAGCACGCACGCCTCACCGCTGGCGGCTCACTGGGCGCGACACAGGCTCGTGCGGGAACGGCGTCTCGTCCCCAGCCCGCCCGCACTGCGTCACTCTGTTCCTGCTCAACGCGTTAAAATGGTGCACCGCCAGGAGGGAATGGAGGCGACTCACGGCGCGGCGAAGAGCGGCTCCCCGCTGACGCTGATGGCTCGGTCAGAGACCGGCACCCATGAGTAGCCCCAAGATCAATTCATCGCTCCTCGCCCTTCCTGTCCCTACGCGCGATCTCGGAGTAACAAAGTGCAGCCCCTCCGCCGTCCGCTCCGTCTCGTACGGCGCGTCAACCGTGCCCCAGCCCCGCGTTGTCTCGCGCCGCGCGAACCCCGCCTCCCCCTCCTCGCCCAGCTTCAGATCCAGCGCAAACTGCGCGTCGCGGGAACAGCGAAACACGAACTTGGATCTTCGGCGCGCTGAGGGAAACGGGGGGGTTTGCGTTGCGGATATGTATGCTGACTTGATGCGGGGAGGTTTACAGCGGAATGTGCGCCGTCTAACCAGGTGGCTGAATAAGGAGGGTTATCTCGGAGTAAAGAGGGCTGGACTCGCCATTGGGGTATCCAAGGACCTAGAATCATCCAACAACCGGACTTGATGCAGGTGAGACTCCGAGAACCTCTAATGGGACTCCGAGCCCAGGGAAGACGACCGTGCAAATCTCGAAGTAGAGGCACGAACAGGAGGTAGTTCGTGATGAACCTGACCGTCGCTGCGGTGATTTCGTCTGAAAACACGTGTTAGCGTGTCCGAGCGCTTTTAAAAAAACGGTACTAACAATACGAGAGCATGTCTGGAGAATTGCATTAGCGCAGGGCACCGAGACATAAAGAAGAGGACGACGTACAAGACATGATCTTATAAAGCACGGGCGCAATCGAATACACAAACCCGCGCGAGCTGCCTGCGATTCCACTCCTGGAAGATGATCTCGCCGAACTGCATCGAAAGACCCGTCAGCAGCGAACTGAAACGCAGCAGAGAGGAACGAATACCCTATACGCATACTTCTACCACCACGCAAGCTGGTCAGGCTCGCACCCTCGATGAACCCGTCCTCGGAGTACGTCGCCCATCACAGGGTGTATCCCATTGCACGCCCACGGGCGGTGCCACCGCCCGCACCCCTCATACATCTCCTCGACCGCGAAGTGCATCGCCTTGGCCTCAAGGCACTCGCCGACGTCCTCCATGACGCCCGCCGCCTCCAGCGCCGCGAGGTGCCGCGAGCTTCAGCGATAGCGCTGCCCAGCATCGTCAGCGCGGTGGGCAGAGCAGCGGGGAAGAAAAACATACCAAGCCCGTACTTTATGCTGCTAGCCTTTTGAACTTGCCCTTCGCACACGAACCCGTCCCTGTTGTTCCCCGGGCGCGTCAGCGCAGGAACGAGAAGAGGCAGGGCGAGGAAGGATAGATACCGATAGAATGATTCGCATAAACTCCTGCCTATATCTTCTGAAATGAAATGAAGAAATGAACATCGACGACAGCCCGCCCTGCCACATACATCTGCATCGCCTTCGTCACCGACAGCAACAGTATCAGCATGCAGAAAACAGCGCAGATAGAGGAAGGAGCAAAACGTACATCGTCTCGCGCACTTTCTCCTTGTACACAGGACAATGAATCGTGATATGCTGCAGCACATTATCGAGGGCGGGGTTCGGCGCGGGCTTGACGCCTGAGTAGACCGTCGAGTTCTCGTAGTACTGTGGGACGAGCCCAGCGGTCAGCAATATGTTGTCCGCGAACTGCAAGCAGAACTACATCCGTGTGTCAGCGCACGCGTGCCAAAATGAAAAGGAGCGGTGCGTACAACGGAGATGATGCGGAGGGAAAAAACGAGCGCGAAGCGCGTCGCGGCGCTGTTGAGGTAGAAGTCTGTGGACGGAGTCGGGTTAGCGTCAGCGAGTAAAACCAATCAATAAATGAGGGAAATAAAAATACTGACGGGGAACAGGTGGAGCGGACTAGCTACCAGTGGCCCCATAGGACGAAGCTTGTGAAACACCTAGCCGCTTAGTAGATAAAATGTGTGCGATAGAGAAGAAAGGAGGTGCGACAGAACCCGGTTTCCGTGGGTGCCTTGGCCGCAAAAATGACCGATGACCCCATCCAGTGAGGAAGACTTGGGGTCATTGCCTCTCAGTACTCGAATCTTGAGAGACGGTCGTCGTCGGTGAGCGTCGGTGTGAAGAAAATGGTTCCGAGTCCCAATGCGGACATCGGAGCTCGGGCCGATGGGCACGGACACGTGCCGGGGCCCGGCGTCGCGTTAACCTGGTTAAACCTCACCTGCTCGCCTGCACACTCCGTTCGCATGCTGAAATTCCTAAATTTTGGTCCCCGAGTCCTTATCTACTTCTCTTCCTCCAGCACTTTCCTAAGTATTTTCTACGCAAATCGATGTTCGGTGATAACTAAAGCCCAACATTACTTTATTCCGAGGCGGAGAAAAGAATTCAAGGCGGAGAAACTCCTACGGGTGACTCGGGCGCTCTCCATTTCGTTTGCCAAAATGATGTCACCTTCCCCGGCGTATAAATTCTGCGGCAAATTTCGGAACATGCCGGCGTCTCTTGCTTCTCGACCACCACCATCCCGCCAAATTTCTCCCCTATGCAGCCTCTCGTCCTCTTTCACTTCGCGTCTCCTCCCCTCGCCTTCCAACCCGGTGACGACCGCGCGCCCCCTCCGAATCCCCCCACCGCCTAATTTGCCATCGGGTACCTCCACAGGAGAGCACTGGCGACTGGTGGGCGCATGCCATACCTCCGGGCGGTCTACCTAGATCGTCAGGGAGCGGAGAGCGCGCGTTACCTCCTTTCGTGCAAAGTGTAGTTTGATGCTCCTTAGGCTGAGACGCAAGTCGAAGACGCCGCATGAACGATGGGGTCATAAACGGCTCTGGGCCCGGTGCTAGGACGGGTCCGACTCGCGCGAGATCTGATCCTTCGCCAAATCGAGTGGAATTCGGGTCTCCTTCGTGGTGAGTACAGCTTCCTTCCCTCTATTCTGATACTCTTCTCAGGTACCATCGCACTGGCGCACATCGGTCGTCCGCCTCGTGTGGCGCGACCCTATAATTTTTCACCCATTGTCTCTCTTCGGAGAGAGCGGCGTAGTTTACAGACTGCCAATGTACTTTTCGAAATCATTTTTTATTGCCTCGTTTCCTTCGCGCCTTGCCTATAAGTATGAGAGCCATTGAATTATTCGCTTATTCGCACACGGACAACTAGTAGTTTGGGGTCCGAACGCAAATTATTGCTGCAGAGTATGTATCGCTAAAATATCTATCATACCGTATCGTATCGTATCGTATCGTATCGTAAGCGTATCGTATAGCTGTAGGTTGTGATGGAATCTGCAAGTACATCTAGGATCATAAGACATTCACGAATAAAGAAAAATGAGAGTGTGACTCGGTCG
Source organism: Mycena rosella (assembly GCA_029378255.1). Lineage (NCBI taxonomy): Eukaryota > Fungi > Basidiomycota > Agaricomycetes > Agaricales > Mycenaceae > Mycena > Mycena rosella. The sequence continues at coordinate 14,903 of JARKIE010000774.1, forward strand.
CGTGTCATTGATTAAAGCAAGTGGGGGAGGATGGGACTCGGATGAGGGCCTTGGGTGGCGGATGGCGAACCCCATTGTTCACCAGCGCCAGGCGGAAAGCGAGAGAGGGCGGACTCAATGACAGCGGACACCTGCCCGGGACCTGCGTCGGACGAGGGGCCTTGGTCGCCAGCGCCGGGCGCGAATTTCGGGACGTTGGAGTGGGCAGGGGAGGGAGTAGCAGACATCGATCCACATCCTGTTACGATACGCGTTAAAACGCGACAGTGAGAGAGAAACCACTTGACGCACCCTTCGTGAGGCTCCTCTTCTCCTGGAACTTGTCCGCCCACTGCTTTCTTCTCGCCTTCTGAGAGTACACACAGGGTAAGCTTTGTTTACCATCATAAAGGAGTTGGCGAACCGCTGCCAAACGATCCTCGGGCCCTAGCAATGTGGAAAACGGAACCTGGGGCCGGATTGAAGACTATTCAGTTGGTCTCAAGAGCCTCGGATGGAATGCTAACCATAACGCGGGTAGGAGGCGTCGCCGCTGATCCTGACGGTGCCGCGAGGTTGGTGGTTTCTGTGCAGGTATTTCAGAAGGGAGATTGGTGTGAAGCGCGGGTGAGACGCACCGTGAAGGACGCTTCGTGGCTTGGGATTGCCATCGGATGAGGCTGGTACCCGCAGAAATAAGTAATCCTCGAGCTACGGGTAGAAATGGATATGTAAACGTACTTTTCGCCCTCTTACTCCACTGTTTTGTTTCCGTCTTGGTGCGCACCCACTTCTTGGTGCTGCTATTCGCCTTCTTGCTAGCGCTGGCGTTGGCCGTCAGTCCGCACACTGGACAGTAAACAAGTGTTATGACATACATGGTCTTTACAGTACAGGCGGCCATCTTCGGGAGTACCACGTCGAAATACGCTTTGAGACGCATGTAGCCGAGGTCACCGCGCGTAACGTATCGTCCCAGGTGCAAAAGAAAGGCTTCATACACAGCGGCGGGCTTCATGTGCTTGAATGGACATGCGCCGATGCCGTATCGACGAGCAGCCCGTAAGAGACCCTGAACCACTACCGGAGATTGAAACACCGTTAAGGCGAGCTGGATCCAGGTTAGAATCTAAGATATGGGGTGGTCAAAGGGAACGAACACACTGCTAATTCACCATCATCGCTGATGAGAGGGGAAAGGGTGGCATTGAGGAGGCGGAGATAGGTCGAACGGCCGACTCCAATGAGTGGCACGACTTGCGCGCTCGGTTCAAGCACTGTTCCTATTGCGGGAAATTGGAACATTTTGAAGCTGATCAGCTTCATGTGGGCGAGTAGAGCGTTTTCAATCGATTTGAGAAGTGCTGCGCCGGGAGCTGGAGGAGTCATGAAGTCGTAAACAAAAGAGGGTGATGCCAGCGGTGGTGAGGTATCGCGTAGGCGGATGTCGGGAAGCAAAGAGGTATCCTGTTTGGATCAAATAATCAAATTTACCAAGGGGGGATCGGGATTCGAATTTCGGATATGAGGTCGGGGGGAGGGGGGTCCCAGCCAAAGCTGAAAAAAACTTTTTACTATATGTTCTGCACGACATGATAAATATGTTGGGAGAGTGCAGGCATCACAGAATGAGTGGTAGAAGGTGGTACAAGACCCTCCACGGCCAAAAGTCAGCCAAAACATCCTCGTACCTGGGTTTAAAGGCTCCATAATGGCAAATTAGACTCATAATGTGCATGAGAGCGATAAAATTGAAGACAGAACACATTGTAGCTGCACAGGAATGTCGAAGAGGTTAGTTTCGCGAGGTCGCGATAATCCGAGCTGGATTGGGAAGCTGTCTATCAGGTGACGGTGAAGCGTCACATGACTCGGAACGGCGGCCCGGGCCTAGGGGTGCGAACCACCTTCCCTATATGGAAGGACCCGGGGGGAGGGGGGTCCTGCGGAGGGCCGAAAAAAACTTTTCGACCCTATATCCGTTTTTCGAATCCCGATTCCCCCTTGAAATTTACCAAGCAAGCCAATGCGCGCCGGGGAAAATGAAAGTCTTCAAAAACACAGCGCTCCAGGAACTAAATGGATTGAATGACATGGATACATCCGTCGTATTTATTTATCATCTCCTCCGATTTTTTTAGCAAGCCCTACGATGTCTCCCATCCGAGCACTATCAACAACCGCTCCCGCCGGCTCATCCGTATCGCCAGCGACCAAGCTCTTCCTGAAATAGTTGAACTGCATCAGCATAGAGTCTGGCTATTGAAATCGTAGCTAGACCCACTCAATTTCTGCCGCTGCATGGTCTACGGCTGCCAGGATGGGCGCCAGCGCCTTTCCCAACCATTTATCAAAGGCGGTGGGATCGTGCTCCTCTGAGAGGCCACCAACGAACGCGTATAAGAGATCCGGCGGCAGATTAGGGGTGGTCGTTGTTTTCTGGAGGCCGTCCTCTATGGCGGCTGCGAGACCCTGCGTAAACATCATCACGGGTTTGTCGCAAGGTTGGAGCAAATTAATTCACCTGGAGAATGTCGGGAATGCTTAGAGCATACTTTTCCAAGGTTTGAAATAGGACAATGTCCAGGTGCGATGTTATGGTAATGCGACCGAGCCGGGCAAGCCTTTTGTATTCGGAGGGATCCTGCTGGAGGTGGTGGGCTTTCTCCTGGACATAGAGGTAGCATTGATTCATCTCTTCAGCTTCTACCGCGCGAAGAGCCGCAGAGACGAGAATTGCAGCATTGGTGGCGGACATGGCTGTGATCGCGGCGCGTAAACCGAGACGCACGAGGCATAGTAGCACGAGGCACGGTGCTTCTTCTTTTTCCTTCGAGAGGATTTTTGCATGGTGGTGTTCTTACAGAATGGCCCAATTGTATGCTGAACGCTGCAGCTTGTGTGTATTTGATCCATCTAATTAGAGTTTCTCGTAGATACAGTGGACGGAACATGGTGCTCCGGGTCGCTCGGGAACAGGAAGGAACCTATGCGCTCGCTTTATCCTGTTCCTGTCACACTCCGTCAACAGCCACACCTGAACTGTGGTCGGCGGCGGAAATAGGGCTTGCAATATCGACCGCGACCTGCGCATCGGCGGTGCGGCTGTCGGACGGCTGTTTGAAGATGATGAGCAGAAGGCTGCGGAAGCGAGTCCCAACGATGCGGCCCTCGGCGCGAACCTCGCCCACATGATGCAGATCGAGGCGAACAAGGGCAAGAAGGACGGGAGCATCATCATTGTGCTCACAACCGATGTGCCCAGGCACCCGCTGCAGCTGCAGCGCCTCGCCAAGCGCGCGATGATGGGCCTCCCGCATGTGGGCAGCACGCGTACAGCCCGTCCGGCGACATCTTCCTCGCGTTCAGCCCTTTTTCAGGACGGCGGACAAGATCCCGGTGCAGATGGTGATCGTGGCCGGAGCGTAAAGCCGAACCCGTTGGATGTGCAGGTGCTGGACGACAAGACGATCAACGGACTGCCCGAGGGCGACGGCGGATATCGATGCGGTGGAGGGGGTTTTTAAATGTGATGTGTATGGCGGAGTCTATGCAAGGGGTGTGCGGGCTCAAGGTCGATGAGTTGCCGTGAGACCAGGTGAAGGAGCTAATGCAGCAGTACTTGTAAAAGGATTGGATTGAAGTCTGAATCGCATGCAGGAATCATCACGATCTTCTCCAGGCACGACCGCATCGAACTGCCGCGGCATCCTAAGCGCCCTACATGTTGTAGGAAACGTCGACGGGTTTCCGCACTCGGCCGCTTCGTTCAATAGACTGGAAAAACAGGATGGTAAGGAGAGGGAAGCGGCAGGCAATAAGCGTGTCAGCCACGTACCGACACAGGGAAACAAATGGGGGCGCTCAACGGCAGCGTACAGGATCCCTACCACGCCCCTCGATCTTGACAGCCTCATCGGCTTTCTCCCTCCCTTACGTTGCGGCACCCCGCGTTCGAATCTTGCACAGGGGAAACGGGACCGCGATATACGGGACGCTCGGCGCGGAGGTTTCGAATACCAGGGCACGAGGCCGCAGGCGCGACCGAATGGTGATTGGTGTCAGCGGAGGCTTCCAAGTGCAGACCGCCCGAGCCTAAAGGCAGGCGGGATTGAGGAGAGGGGTGGAATGGAGCAGGGAATCATCGAAAAGCTGGTACTCGTCTCTTCGACTTTCGGGCCAGAGAACTTGAAGCGCCGAGATCGTCCGGCGCCCGCGGCAAAAATTCCCACCGTGCAAGCACCCATCGTCCGCCGTAAGTTGCCTCCACGTCTCCTCCTCGCCCTGCATTTCCGCGTTTACGCGCACAAGGAGTGTGCACCGTCTCCGCCGCCGTCCGCTCCGTTTGGTACGGCTCGTCGTCGCCGCTCTACGGTCCTGCGCTATCTCGCAAACCCCCGACCGCCGTGTGCATCGGAACCTTCTGGAGCACATCGGCGGGGACCACAAAAAAGGATCAGGTCGACGATGGCGCGCTGCTGCGTATACGAGCGCCAGCCTCAGGCTGGGCCTCATTGGGCCAGCGAAGCAGCGGACGGTTCGCCAATCGGCGCACGAAGGCTTCCCAGCGCCAGCCTGGGAGTGTCGTCATGCTTTTCTGTAGCGTCGGCGCGGTTGATGTGTAACCTAAGATCTCTTCGAAGTTGTGCTTTAGTACTTAGCGCGAGCGGTATGTTGTTGGTCGGTGGCAGACAGGTACCGCCCGTTGCTCTTGGCAACGATCGAATCAGACCCGGCTAAACTGAGTTCCCCGGGGCCCTTGTTCCTCGTCTCCCGCGACCCTCTACATCCTCAACGCGGACGCAGCTGGAATACAGCCCCCGACTCGGAGTGTCGCCACTGTTCCAGCCCATGGAATGGCTTGACCAGAGCGCGCCACCGGGTCCGATTTCTTGCTGAGCAAGTACTGGGGACGGTAGACGCGCTGCGGCAAGTCTCGCGCTGCTGGAAAAGGTCTGCAATGTACGTGAAGGTGAGTAACATAGTCTACTGACGTACAGAAACCGAATGGTACTCGTCCCATTCGTAGTATAAGCTAGGCCGCCCTTGCTTCCTGCCACGTCGACGACTGCTAGTAGGAGTGACTATACCGTCGGAATTGGCGCGGTTCTGGTGCTCGCTGTCAGGAAGGTAGACGGAGTGAAGATATTATACTGACTCTGATTATCGTTTACAGGATCAAGATTCGGGACTAAAATCCATGGAGAGCTAATATGGGCGGCGAAGGCGCGCACATCCCACCCAGCCGCCGTCTTGACCTCACGCTTGAAGTGCTGAGCCTGCAGGTATACAGCTGCGAGCTGTGTGGGCGGTTGATGCGGTGCGGCGGCGGCGCCGTTTCGTCTGCGATGAAGGTATGTCAGCTTAAGCTCTGGATAACGGCAAGGAGAGCACGCACCGCCCTCCGCGAAGTACGCATTCACTGAACACCCGACTCGCGCCGGTCGGTCTTGACCATGTGCATTCTCGCGGCCCCTTGCCTCCGTTCCTAATGACGCCAGACATCATCTCGCAGGCGCGAATTCAAAGCCGTAACGTGCTGGCGCCCTCCAAGAATGTGTCTACTGCGTCTCCTACGCCTCGAGCTCGTCGTCTCTCCGCGCAGACCCCGAGCAGGTGGGCATTTGTGAGTGTGCGTCGTGCGATGTCATTGACGCGCCGCCGCCGCCCCATTGAAACAGCTGTTTCGCCAAAACGGCACTCCCCCTCGGTGCCAGGCCCCCGCTCCCATTGCCGGCGCGTATTCGGTATTGCAGCCGTGATGATGCGCCGTCCGAGCTCTAATTCTGGATGGTGTAGTGTAGCTCTTGAGAATAGCCCGCCCACTCGAGCGGTACTCCGTCGAGGTGATGAGTGTATGTGGTTAAGCAAGAGTCCAGTAAACGAGGACGAAGTATCTCAGGCGTCCGAATCGGTCGCGGATGCGACAGTCCTGCGAAAGCGGTGCGCTAAACGACCCATGCTGCGGCCGTGGAGAGGCGCAAGGACGAAAAGAGGCGCGCAAACGGTTCAGATTCGAATGCTGGAATGCGCATGTACCATACGAATTGCGGCGGACGTGGCGTATTGCGGTCCAGGTGAAGGTGTATGTGCGCTGGCGGACGAAGATTGGTAAGGAACATGAGGGGTGGCTCTTCGTGGGTATGATTAGCAGTCCGGATCAGCTTCTTGAGTTTAGGCCCTTCGCGGGGCTGGGGCGCGGGGGTTCCCTTGTTGATGAAGGGCTCGGAGTGCTATAGAGCGTCAATAGAATCGACAGAAAACAAGGACCGGAACGCCACCTAATACACTAATAAACGGGGACATTCAAGTAAAACGTGGCAGCTGCAGCTTCATTGCGATTCCGAGGGGGTATCCTTGTGAGCTTGGGCTCAATTTTCTGAGCTGTGGACGTGAGATCATGCAAAAGGATACAGACGAGGATATCTACCTCGATTCCGGAACCGATTTTGATGCTCGCGAGGGCAGGCAAAGCGCGAGCGGAACGGAAGGCGGGATATCGTGTCGGGCAGAAGTGGGACAGGGTACATAAACCGCGACGCGCAAGAGGTTTTGAGGGCGCGGGCAACGGTTGCATGCCTCGCGGTCAGTCAAGGAGTCTCCAGGATCCGAATTCGATTACACCCGGGAACAGAGCGAAACAAAGCTCGGGTGTACGTGGTTTCTTATAAGTTTAACTGGACCGAGTGAGGGAGCCTGGCAGCCATTGCGCCGCGGACACGGTGTTCGCGTCGTCGGTCACCGGTGTGACATTTTGTTTCCGAATGCGGAATTCGATGGCGGATCATGGCACGGACACGTGCCCTCGCGTCGCGTCGTTCGTGTCGCGTCCACCGCACGGACGCATAGAGAGTGCTGTGGGACTTCAGCATTTCTTCCCTCTGAAACGGAGTGCAAACGCGGTAGCATTGCATGTGTAGAACCTTCTCTTCTAATTTTTTTCAGCCTGAAAAATCTACGTGTTTTGGTTTATGAGAATAGGGCTGCTCGCAGTAGACCTTTGGGGCTCCTTTTAACACTCCTTTTCCTTCCTTTTGCTTCCTCTTTGTCTCTTCCCAGCAATTTGGGTAAAATGAAATGAAAAGGAGCTCAAAAAGGGCTACTAAGCACTCGTATTTGGCAAAAGGAGAAAAATGAGGACTTGAACAAAGATAAATATCGACTAGAATTACGAAATCTCATGTCCAGGCTCCTTCGCTCAACACTTTCAACCTCAAGACGCCTGAAGTTATGAGGTTAGATTCATCAACCGTCTGACAAAGCGGTTCTGCTTCAACTTTCTGTGGAGCGTAGCTATTGGCGCGCCGAAAAGTTCCCGGCTCCGTTGGTCTATCCTGGTGGTGACGAATCGAGCCTCACTCGCTCCACTTTTTACCGCACTTTTACTGTAGCATGCGGCTGACAGACTCAGAGCGTCATTTTGGAGTTTGCAGCACACTGCGAAGCATCCAATTGCGTGAAATAGCGGTGTCCATGCCCTGTCTTTGGTGCGCGATATCCTTAAATCTCGACAAAAAAAATGTAGCCGCATCCTACTCAGCTTGAAACGCAGTGTCCCGAACGTACATATTATTCAGCCTCAGTTTACAGCCGCACACTTCAACTATCCACATACAGTCCCTACTGCGCCGTTAAATTGCTTACGCTGTCCCAGAACCTGACGCAGAACTTTCAGTCAAAAGAAGTGAGCAACCAGAAAGTAAACATACCGGCAACGCTCGAGCAGGGCCTCCGAGGTTTTAACGGGCGCCACGAGGGGCACCCCGGCTGTCTCATTGAACAGCATCTCCGTATGTCCGGCGTCCCACTTTTTCCAACGCGGCGTGATCGTCGCAGGGTCGATCTTCACGTTGGGGTCGAGAGAGATGGCAAACGATGTGAATATCTGCGCGAAGGCGTTGATGAATTTTGTGTTTTGGAACGGCGGGGTGGAAAGCGTGGGCCAGTAGTATGCTACGTCGTTGGCGTGCAGCCCTGGCGGAATAGCGAATTCGGCCTACATGTTCTAGTTAGGAATATATTCAGATGCCATGGCGAACGAGGTGTGTACCTTGAACGAAGCCCCGGGGAATGCACGGAGGATGAAGTAGGTTGGGCAAATGAAGATTGCTGGAAATTTACAGGTGTTAGTTAGCTGACGAGTCAGGGAGAGGTTTGAGAGGAACAGACATTCTCCTTGAATTGCATTCTCCTGGAACAATGCCGTGCCCAAGCCCGCGTACAAGGACCCCACCTTGGAGGCCTGTGAAGGACCGAAGTCTGGGAACAGGTCTAACGCATACTGCGTCGCATTAGCCGTGACTCCCGTGCCCTGATTCACAAAATCGGTTCCCTCAAATGTGTTGGTCACCGAAAGGAGGGCTTCCTAAAACCTCAAGCCAGTTAACGAAAGCCATTCGTAAGTATGAAAGACCAACCCCGTTAACTTTGCGTTGAAGGAGAGATAATGTCGGCCGCTGTGTGATGAAGGAACCGTCCACTACCGGGACGAACAGGAATGTGCCGAAGAATCCATCGTTGTTGATTTGAGTGTTGGCAGTCTGCAACGAGTTGGCATCTGCTGACCGCAAGCAAGCCATGGAATCGGCGGCAGTGGTGCAGCTGAATGGTATTATTATAGTGGATGGGGTTCATTGAACCACCTACTTTGTTTGAGCGACAACTTCGCTAAATAAGAGCTGTACAGAGTTTAGATAAGGTTAACACTTGAACTGGGTGACGTACTGCGGGAATGTGGTCATTATATTCGTATTGTGAGGGAAGGAATGTGGAGCTGGTGATAGCACCTCTGAACAGCTGCGGCTCGGTCTTGCCGCCATTCGCTACGACCTGCTGAAGCACAGATCCTGCGCCTAAATTCCAGTGGTAATTAGTTGCGCTTCTGTCTCAGCTCGATACGATATCCACCTGCAGATTCACCCCAAATCGTGACTTTCGAGGGATCACCTCCGAATTTGGTTATCTGAAAAACAGCGTCAATCCTGGGTAGATGACAGATTTACACAGACGAACATGTTGGTTGACCCATCTCAATGCGAAGTCCTGATCGACTGAGAGGCGCGTCAAAATGTGTAGCGGGAAATCAAATGAGTTGCTCGTACGCAAACCGGCATTCAACGCTCCATTCTTTTTCACCTCTGCTCCAGGGAGGAAACCTAAAAATATGATTATAGTAAGGGATGGATGTACTTCGGCCGACAAATGTCCATTTACGTACCAAAGACGCCCAGACGGTATTGAATGATGACAAGAACAATACCTCGATTGCTTTGGTCGATGACATCCTCTCCGTTGTACGCGCTGGCTTGGCCTGCGAGGTAGCTATCAAAAACAAAACCCATTGAACGTCGAGAAATATCTGAGCGTGTGGAGTACGACGTAACCCTCCGCCGTGAATCCAGACAAGCACCGGAAGATTTTTTGACTGGGGTTCCTGCCGCGTCGCTTGGGTAATACACGCTGCGACAATGTTAATATCTTGAAAACATTTCAATTTCAAAACGGCACGAACTTAAGGATATAAGCAGTCTTCGGTGGAGACGACCTCGGCTGCCGCGCGCGCTTCAAGCGATTCGTCGAGGACACTCCGTTCGACGCCTGGAAACATTGATTGGGCTGGATCGTGGCCTGTTGCACCCCGGTTATGTTGGCAGGAGGCTGTGGGGCGCGGAAGCGCAAGTCCCCTGCCAGAAATGGTGAGCTTGCAGGAAAAGGCCGCGGACAAATCAAGTACAGACCTAATGGCGCCGCTGCATATCGAATGGCCAAGAAATTGGATATGTTCGTCGCTGAGACCGTCCCCTGGTATTGCGTGTAGCCCAGATCCACAATCGGAGCCGACTGTGCCCGAGGACACAGCGCGACTGCCACCGCCGAAACTAGTTTGATCAGTTGCTGTCGCAGTAACATTTCCCGGGACGGCAGGAAGGTGGAGCCCGACGCTTGTATGTCAGGCTTTTATAGCTGTGGCCGCACCACCGGTCGGTGGGGGATCAATCTCAGCATCTTCTCTGACCGCCTCCACTCGAAAGATGTATCACGGGGGCGATCATGGTACCGGAATGAATGTGATTTTTGTCACTGGCGGGGGCGGGCCGTGCAATACACTGCCACTTTCCGT
>JARKIE010000775.1:0-24985 GCA_029378255.1 Mycena rosella
TGTCGTGTTCCTCCTGTAAGTCGTCCATCTTCATTTTGAGCGATCTGGTGCGTGCATATGATGTTCGTTCATACTCGGTGTCGTGGTACCATTGCCTGAAGGTTTTTATGTCGGACATCGTGTTTTGGTCATTATGCAGGTACACGTATTCGAAAGAATGGCAGGTGCCTGGCAGCCCTTCATTGAGCAAACGACCACAGAGGACATTGCAAGCCAACTGGGCGTAGGCGTCATCCAGGCGGAGGGGCCGGCAGTGCTGGAGTAGCTGCCGCAAAGAGATGCAGGAGTCTTGGGACGATTTCTTGGAGTATCTCGTCCATATAGCCACGCATCAGCCTGTCTTGTTGAAGCTCCTTCTTAAGGGGGGCAACCTGGCCGCTTCCTGCTCCCTTCTGGTAGGCCTATGATTTCTTTGCTTGTTTCACTGGGTGAGAACGGTGCGTGACGGAGCAGGAGGCTGCTGGATGCAAGGCCGAAGCGGACGATGGGGTCCATTGATCTGATTTTCTCATTAGCATGGAATTGGCGGGGAGAGATACAGTGCTCGTACACGAAAGTGGGGGACCTGTGGCAGTGGTGAAGCTGTGGCAGTGCTCATCACAGTGACCATGATCACATGCGCGGCCCGCGTGATGAGGCCTTGTATATCCACCACCCCGTTCACGTCAAACCAGATTTTCTGGAATGCCGAATGTACGGGAGGCTCGGCAGCGTCAGGCACCCGAGGAACAGGCATGGAACTCTTGCTCTTGGTCCCCAAGCGCCTACAGCCTTGGCTGACAGTGAGCAGTTGGAGCGAGGGGAAGCGTGAACGCGCGCGTCGTCGGGGCTGTCAGCGGCCTAGTGAGACGATCCTGCAAGCGGAAACGTGCAGTCACCAGCTCCCGACACGTACTCAAAAACCCGCGCACTGAATCTAATACCATTGTATAGGTGCTGACACGATTATCCTGGGCATCTCGGCACATCAATTCCGATGCCAGACCGCCGAGTGTTGCCGATCCAAGCAGCCGCAAACTTTTTTTTCTTTTCTTTTTCTTCTGGTGCACGGAGAGAGGGGGTTGTTTTTTCTTTGTCTCTCTCAGGGTAATGCGGTTTCTATTCAAACACAAACGAAGGATGGATGCTCATATTACTAAAATGACTTGAGTAGACCGACAACAGTCTAATGGGCAGGGGCCGGGTAGCGTCGAGACTGGGGAAGCGGGGGTCACAGAAGGGAAGAGAACAATGCAGGGGGGATGCCATTGCAGACAGTCTGAGTCCGACGTAGGATGCCAAGAGGAGCTGGACAGCAGCGAGTTGGTCGTGGGTCTTTCGGATGCGAAGAGTGAAAGGACTGGTCATAGCCTTTTGTTATGCGACTGCTTGAAAGGGTCAGCACACACAAAAAAACAAAACAAAATACGCACATAAAACAGGGAATCCAATGTGTGGCCGAAAGCCAGCGCGACATGCGTCATGATGGTGATGGTCAAAAGGGGTTTTGATGGTAGAGGCTCGAACACAGTTGGGAACCAAACTCTTGGGATTCGATCCCGTGGTCGGATGATTTCCTTCTCCAGACTATCTGCACAACGTTCCTTCCATGAACCCCGCACTGCCAGCCAGATAGATAAATACACCACATCAAACCCCTTCCGCTGGGAAAACCAGCGCCAAGCGCATAGCCAGGGTTGCAAGAAAGAAAAAAAAAGAACCGCACAGAAGAGGCAGCATGCGGTCAACGGGAATCGAACCTGTTTCGGGGAAGCGATTACAAATGCACGCTTGGGCTTACAGGCCGCTCCCCTGCACCATCACCGCTCTCCCTGGTATTAACCAGGATAAATGGGGCCCCTAATTCAGGCAAGAGTCTGGTCGTGGCATCGGCCTGCGGCAGTGTTGGAGCTTATTAAACTGTCTGGTGCTTGTGGTACCACCTACGCGTCGTTCGTGACCACAGTCGAAGCCAGGCATGAATACATCTCCCCTTTGGATCATCAACCAGACAACTCTCAAACCAGCCTTCTTGCAGACCTATGGAGCAGCGCTCCGCAACCGTCACCGCGGTGTTCCATTCATTGCTCGAAGTGCTGTGCGGTTTGATCCCTGCAGTCTGCGTGGGGACATCGCTGAAAATTTTTAATTGTCATCTTTTGACACGGATAATAAACTGACCCCCCCAAAAAAGGCACAACCGCAGAGGGCCCCTGAAAAAAAAAAAAAAAATGGTAGGCAGGGATATTGCCTGGCCTGGGACGTGTGCCCATTCTTGTTCGAAATCGGGTCTTTGCTTGTAAACGCCTTTGCTGCCGCTCTCTCTTGCAGACCTGTGGGCCAGCAGCACCCGGACCGTATCTGAGACGACCTCTACCGCCCATCAGAGTGCTGCGTGGGTTTGATCCCCGCGGTCTGCATGCTTGCTTTGATGGCGTTCTTTTTTTCTTCCAAACGCCCGCTCCTCCTTTTTTTTTTAGTTTGCTGCCCAAAGTGCGCACTCATAACCTCACTTGGTTACAGCCCCTCTTGCAGACCTGTGGGCCAGCAGCATCTGGGACCATGTTTGAGACGACCTCTGCCGCCCATCGGAGTGCTGCGCGGTTCGATCCCCCGGTCTGCTTGCCGGCTTCCACACTTTTTTTTAAAAAAAAAAACTGTATGAACACCATGCGGAGGTCCAGTAAGCAGCGCCAAGTTTTCAGACGTGACGATGATGTATGGCCTTTCCGCGGAGGCGGTGGATAGCATAATATCACGCGAGCGGTTACTGCAGAAGACTGGCATCTTAGGGGGAAGAATGACCAGCGGGAGGTATGTAGCAAAGAAAAATGTGCCAATGAAGATGCGAGGGAGGAAAATGTTTATGAAACGGAGGCTTGCCATCCTTGGTATACTTGTGTGCGGAGACGGTGTCCAATGATGTAGAGAGTATATTACAAGCTGACCGCACACACATTAATTGACCCAACCCAACCCTTTCGCAGACCTGTGGCCCAGCAGCACTCGGCGACCGTTGCGCCCCGGGTTGCTGTGCGGGTTCGATCCCCACATCTGAGCTTGGTTTGGGTGATTTGGAAGTTTTGCAGCATTCATCTTTTGCCTGGAAAGGCGGGCGTGCACGTCGCACGTGATGCGCACAAGAATCCGTGGAGAGAATGGTCACGTGGTAGCGGGGCGTGGTCCAAGCGGGGAATGTTTGATGCGATGATCCCAGTTGGGCCGCACACGGCAGCGTCAGGAATCTTTCCCGGTTGGGCGCATGGCATGCGCGCATGTGTCGGGGGCACCTCCCCCAACTGGGGCGGGAATCTTGATGTGCGATGGGCCGCCGACATGCCATGAGGCGCCCAGTGATCCCCTGACCCAGGCGCGCACCTTTGATGCGATGGTCCCCCGGGCCTCAAGCGCCAGTGATCCCCCTTCCTTATTCCCAACTTTTCCAAGGGATGGCCATTCCCAAGGGTGGTGGTCCAAGCAGTGAATATTGATGGCGTGCACGCGAACTGGTGATTCCCAACTTTTCCAAGGGATGGCTATTCCCAAGGACCCGTGGTCCAAGCGGTGAATATTGAGTGATTCCCAACTGGTCCAAGAATGTGGATGCGCTCGGCAGGTGATCCGTCAACTTAAGATAAAGGTCCTGGGTTCGAATCCCAGTTCAGCCAATCTTTTATGCTTTATCAGAGCAAACATCTTGGCCAGCTCACCCACAAGCATTTTGGCATCCATCTCCGGATTACTGCCTTCCGCAAGTTTGTCAGCTTCTGGCTCAAGGAGCACGTCTCTCCAGGCATTCCAGAACACGCATGCTGTCATTGACCAAATGGCCAGCCACAGCAAAAACACCACTGTCCGCCATTACAACCAGGACACAGGGTTTGGCGTGAGAGTATCTGCCAACAATGCTCATCTGCTGCGACTGGCAGAAGTTCATGGGTGTTGACCGACAGGAGCTTCTTCTCTCCATGGGGAGACAATAGACTTGCCAAGCACTATTGAGCGCTCATGAATCATTATGGTAAGTTTCTCGCCAACATACTTGTACTTGTTTGATAACCGGTATCCACAGATGTCCCCGACACCGATGTGCCCTCCAGTACCACAACCTCGCCGACAATCAACATCCTGCACGGACAACTTTGCAAAGAGCTCCATACAAATTTCGATATGATGCGCAACGAGCTCATCACGATTGTTGGGTCAAGCATCCGCAAAGAGATGATCATTCAACAAGCCATCCTCCACCCGACTCTTCCTCCTGTCCACTCGTTCCATGAGCTCCACAATGTCTCCAACGTCTATATTCATCCCAACCGATGTACCCAGCTCACCGACAACCCCCAAGCGGACTTTATCTGTGTCCTGCAGGTGATCTTCTTCGCAAAGCTTGCTACAAACAAGACAAATCTGTTCATGATTCTTCGCTGCGGGTTGGGCAAGACGTAGTTGATGCTTGCAGCATTGCATATCCTTGTTTTAGCTCAGCAGCTCATCTGGCTGATACCGACATCGGGATTACAAGTGGATACGGTTCTTACTGTGGCCAACCTCGGTCTCAAGGTCGTGGGCTACAAGCCGGGCGAAGCATTTGACACTGAGGCGGATGTCGTTTGGGCGCCAATTGAGATTATAGAGCAAGAGGACTTTCAGACGTGGGTAGCAACGCGTCAACACCGGACGTGTATGGTGGATTCTTGACGAGATCCACAAGGTTCTGACTGACATCAGTACCACCCAATCTTCCGTCACCTCCTCCCAATCCTATTTGCGCTCTTTGGCATTATGACCTGGGATATCCTCTGCATGCCCATCAGCTGCAGCAGCATTGTGCTGAGGGTGAAGCACCACAACACCCATGCCAAGGCACACGCCCTCATCACCGAGGTCAACAAGGTACTCACCACCCTTGGCGAAGACGACAGGATTATGATCTTTTGTCGCAAGCGGGATATGGCCACGTACATGGCTCCCGTCTTCAACACCGACGCCTACCTCACACCAAGATGAACACCGAGTTGCTCCCCGCTTGGCGCCTGCGCCGCCATTAGGGTAAAAGATTCTCATGATATCAGTGATGAGTATTGGCCAGACAACTAGAAATATGTCTGAAAAACATGTGAGTACCATTATTGTCCCTGAGAATATACTTTATGTCCTGGGATAAATGTTTTGTGCCCCCTTGTACAAGTGCTAATGTCCCCATATCTTGGGGTTACCGTTCTCATGGTGTAGCCTTTTTTCTGCCCCAGCCCTGTATTGTTGATGCCCTCTTCAGCTCGAGTTCTTGTCCAGACAGATGGTAATATATGTTGCAGGCAGTAGCTCTTCATGTTTTGACACTTAGGTACGCAACGAAGCTTGCCGTCAAATCGTCTCAAACTGAAGTTGTGTGCACTGCAGCTCAATGATTACATGATGAAGGGTCCGACCATAGGCCAGGCGGCGGATGTCAAATGGTTTGGATCGACCTGCGCCAGCGTGCAGTCAAAGAGGGCAAGGTCCTTTGCCGTTGGAAATATTATTGTTCTGGCCTGCATGACCGCAACATCGAAGGGCACCATTCGGATGGGAGCAAGTCAGACCATGACAGGGCCAGCTCCAACGGCTCAGCAGACGGAGGTAGAGAGGACTCTAATTCGGCGGAGGCTGCCTCGGGAGAGGAATCCGAGGAGGTGAACGAGCGGAGACGCTGGAACCGATGTTCTGGAGGTGTTCGACTCTATGTGCGTGATTCCTTTTTTAATTCCTGGCTTTTGTTATATTCCCCTCCCCCGGCAGTGTGAGGTGACTGTAGACGATCTTACGCACATCAAGATATGGCAAACAGGTGAACATGAGCCTGCACCCAAGGGGTTTCCGTTCACCTTTTCACGGCATTTGCGTTTGATCATAATGGAGTGGCTCCACCGCTACGGGGCAAAGGCTACAGCCGTGAATAAAGTTGGCACAGATTCTCCTCATTCCCCAGAGGCTGATCGTCCTTTCGTAGATCTCGTCAATCGGTTTGAGAATGTGGACTCTGAGGCGAGCGACATTCATTGCCACCTCACCGGATTCCTACCCTTCTGCAAATACGTCAAATGATACCAGCTGAGCGCCATCGGAATGGCCTCGACCGCAATCCATTTCGTGCAACAACACATCTTATGGTGGAGAGAAATCCTGGGGATATGTACTAGTATGTTGTTGATCTTCTGTTGCCTATCACAGCTGACACCTCGTGCTAGCTACACTCCGCATGACTTTTCAAAACCAGACAGCGAGTTGAACTTCAGTGTCAGGATAACCGATAATTTCTTGCTTGATAGCACCATCCTCAACACAGCCCGTAGAAAAGGTGGATTCCACACATCACCTCCATAATCAGAACCGAGCACCAACAACTGTTCTATGCATGGCAAATTCTGACAAGCACATGATGCCAGATACGTGATTGTCCCGGGTATGGGCTGGCACTCAAAATTAGCAAGTGCCTATCTAATCTCGGCCAATATCAAGGCCGAGACGATCAAAGGGTGGATACTTGAAACCATCGCCAAAATTGAAGCAAGAGCACAAGAAATCATAGATGGTACAGATTCCGGAAGAGTCCAATTCCCTCACCGTTTTCAGACAAATCCAAAATCAAGCATCGCACTCCTGTAGATCGAGACAAGATCCTTGCCAGATGTCAAGAGATCGTAAAGAACAGGTTCAAATTTTCGCACATAATGATTGACAAATCTGGCTCGGAACTCAACGCACTTTTTGAAGGTAAAATTGTTTCTCCAACCTCATTCAGCACGACTCAAATTGTCTCAGTTCTCAAGGACCTTGAGATGAACAATATTTACATTCGCCTCTGCCAATTCTATGTTATCCAAGCAATTGTGCGGTGGGCTGGCCGGAGTACAAACAGGTTTTCTATCTCGGATTGAGTGAACACCTCTCCGGTGTGAACCCTGACAATGTCCAACTGCAAGATGAAAATTCGGAGGCCGAAGAAGATGCGCCCCAGAATGGATCCCTGCCCGAGCCTACTGTTGAAAACCCGGGGATCATCGACACCTACATCCACCAGATAACCAAATCTGCTCCCATGTGCAACCAAAAGAGCAAGACAGCCGCTCTCACGGACGACGCCAGCGTCTAACCTGCCTCCCCACCCAAGACCCTGGCACTTGTCAACGCCGACGTCGACCAGAAGACCAAACCCGCTCCCACACGCAAAAAAAAGGCTGAGAAGGCGGCTGCCACAGATGGCGCCAACACCGAACCTGCCTCCAAGCGTAAGAAAAAGCAGGCCAAGAAAAAAGGCCCTCCCCAGCCGACGTTTTGACAAGAACTGGTTCATCGACCGCTGGGACAGTACTTGGAACACAAACAACTGGGCAGAAACCGCGTTCAAGCAGTTCAATTCAGTTTTCTTGGACAACAAACATAACAAGCGGTAAGTATAATCCGCTTACAGCCAGTTGCGGAACTTAGGGCGCGGCCAAATTTTCTTCCATTTTAAGCTGTTTTTGATGGTTTTGACCAAATCCATTGCCCTGAGCTCAATTCTTTATGTATCTACATAACTTTTATATGGGCGGATTCGCACTGCAATTCTGCAGGAGGTGTGATGCTCCGATTTCCTTTATTATTATTTATTTTATTTTAAGAAATGCAGTATATAATTTCGTAGTTTTTGATCAGGTTTACTCTTGTATGGGGAGACAACCTGCAAATGAGCTATATATTCATTCAATATTGGAGCGGTATCCGTCCCCATGCCTCCGATCGGACCAGATCCCAATCACCGAGCTTTTTCTTTGCCTTATCCGAGCTTGAGCTTATCTGGCATCCACGAGCATCGCGCACCCAAGCATCGAGCACCCGAGCAACGAGCACTGAGCACCACGAGCACCCGAGCATTGAGCGCGATTATACGTGATCTACTTATGCGATCAGCAGCGAGCAGCAGCGCTCCGCTGATGCCCTTCTTCTCCCACCTCCTTCGAGATTTCCGCACCCCCAAGAGAGAGTCGAGACCGGAGCATCACCCCGATCGTTACCGCAGACGTGAGGAAAGCCGGTGGAGCGCAGCTTACCAAAGGGCTGCGACACCTTGTTCAAACAGTTTATGCAGCCGAGGCTAAGAAGCGCGAGACTATACAGGAAGCAGGGTACAGGGAAGGATATCAGAAAGGGAAAGAAGCGGGTTTGGATGAAGGTCTCAAACTGGGACAGACGGCTGAGGCGAGTCTCACATGTCCTCTCGTTTATTCTACGGCTTCCCAGACTGCCGATGCTGCGACCATACCCAATCCGGATACTTCCGAGTCAGCCCTCATTCTGCCTTCCATTCCTCTTCTCCCCCTATCAACCACCCCTGCTGCTCCTCAAGCGCGGATCAATGACACAGAGGTCTCATCCCTGTCTCCACCATCCCCCAACCCTGCATGCGACTTCTCAGACCTCTGCTCGGGGAATTCACACGTGTTTTCGAGCTTGCGACGTCGTCACAAACGCGCTTCGCAGACGTGGCCCTGTTCACATCAAAATAAATCTATTCGACAAAGTCGCGATTCATGCTCGTGCCGCAATCAGCTCTCACACCCGCAGTCTGCACGCCAGTATATACCCCAACCCACACCTTCCCCGCGCATCTGGATACCTACCCATCCGTTGGATTGGGAGCACGATCCACACCTTCGCGACCTTGGTCGAGTGCTCACATTGTTGTGATGGATTTGGCAGGGGTGATGGGTTGTTTTTTCTTGTTTCTTGGTCCTTGTGGCGACGGGGACATCGCCATTGTGGAGGTGGGCGCATGTGGTGGTGGGCTCTGCCCTCACCACGGTCTTGGTGGTGGCATGGATGGTGGGTTTGTGTGTGTTTGTCTGTAGATTAGATGATCAGCCTGTCCTTGGGTAGCACACCATCCACAGCTTGCCCACATCACCTGCCGAGCGCATCCACATTCTTGGACCAGTTGGGAATCACTCAATATTCACCGCTTGGACCACGGGTCCTTGGGAATAGCCATCCCTTGGAAAAGTTGGGAATCACCAGTTCGCGTGCACGCCATCAATATTCACTGCTTGGACCACCACCCTTGGGAATGGCCATCCCTTGGAAAAGTTGGGAATAAGGAAGGGGGATCACTGGCGCTTGAGGCCCGGGGGACCATCGCATCAAAGGTGCGCGCCTGGGTCAGGGGATCACTGGGCGCCTCATGGCATGTCGGCGGCCCATCGCACATCAAGATTCCCGCCCCAGTTGGGGGAGGTGCCCCCGACACATGCGCGCATGCCATGCGCCCAACCGGGAAAGATTCCTGACGCTGCCGTGTGCGGCCCAACTGGGATCATCGCATCAAACATTCCCCGCTTGGACCACGCCCGCTACCACGTGACCATTCTCTCCACGGATTCTTGTGCGCATCACGTGCGACGTGCACGCCCGCCTTTCCAGGCAAAAGATGAATGCTGCAAAACTTCCAAATCACCCAAACCAAGCTCAGATTGTGGGGATCGAACCCGCACAGCAACCCGGGGCGCAACGGTCGCCGAGTGCTGCTGGGCCACAGGTCTGCGAAAGGGTTGGGTTGGGTTTCAGTTAATGTGTGTGCGGTCAGCTGTAATATACTCTCTACATCATTGGACACCGTCTCCGCACACAAGTATACCAAGGATGGCAAGCCTCCGTTTCATAAACATTTTCCTCCCTCGCATCTTCATTGGCACATTTTTCTTTGCTACATACCTCCCGCTGGTCATTCTTCCCCCTAAGATGCCAGTCTTCTGCAGTAACCGCTCGCGTGATATTATGCTATCCACCGCCTCCGCGGAAAGGCCATACATCATCGTCACGTCTGAAAACTTGGCGCTGCTTACTGACTCCGCATGGTGTTCATACAGTTTTTTTTTTTAAAAAAAAAGTGTGGAAGCCGGCAAGCAGACAGTGGGGATCGAACCCGCGCAGCACTCCGATGGGCGGCAGAGGTCGTCTCAAACATGGTCCCAGATGCTGCTGGCCCACAGGTCTGCAAGAGGGGCTGTAACCAAGTGAGGTTATGAAGTGCGCACTTTGGTATATTTGAGCAGCAAACTAAAAAAAAAAGCAGGAGCGGGCGTTTGGAAGAAAAAAAGAACGCCATTAAAGCAAGCATGCAGACCGCGGGGATCGAACCCACACAGCACTCCGATGGGCGGTAGAGGTCGTCTCAGATACGGTCCCGGGTGCTGCTGGCCCACAGGTCTGCAAGAGAGAGCGGCAGCAAAGGTGTTTACAAGCAAAGACCCGATTTCGAACAAGAACGGGCACACGTCCCAGGCCAGGCAATATCCCTGCCTACCGTTTTTTTTTTTTTTCAGGGGCCCTCTGCGGTGCGCCTTTATTTTTGGGGGGTCAGTTTATTATCCGTGTCAAAAGATGACAATTAAAATTTTTCAGCGATGTCCGCCACGCAGACTGCAGGGATCGAACCTGCACAGCACTTCGAGGCAATGAATGGAACACCGCGGTGACGGTTGCGGAGCGCTGCTCCATAGGTCTGCAAGAAGGCTGGTTTGAGAGTTGTCTGGTTGATGATCCAAAGGGGAGATGTATTCATGCCTGGCTTCGACTGTGGTCACGAACGACGCGTAGGTGGTACCACAAGCACCAGACAGTTTAATAAGCTCCAACACTGCCGCAGGCCGATGCCACGACCAGACTCTTGCCTGAATTAGGGGCCCCATTTATCCTGGTTAATACCAGGGAGAGCGGTGATGGTGCAGGGGAGCGGCCTGTAAGCCCAAGCGTGCATTTGTAATCGCTTCCCCGAAACAGGTTCGATTCCCGTTGACCGCATGCTGCCTCTTCTGTGCGGTTCTTTTTTTTTCTTTCTTGCAACCCTGGCTATGCGCTTGGCGCTGGTTTTCCCAGCGGAAGGGGTTTGATGTGGTGTATTTATCTATCTGGCTGGCAGTGCGGGGTTCATGGAAGGAACGTTGTGCAGATAGTCTGGAGAAGGAAAATCATCCGACCACGGGGATCGAATCCCAAGAGTTTGGTTCCCAACTGTGTTCGAGCCTCTACCATCAAAACCCCTTTTGACCATCACCATCATGACGCATGTCGCGCTGGCTTTCGGCCACACATTGGATTCCTGTTTTATGTGCGTATTTTGTTTTGTTTTTTTTGTGTGTGCTGACCCTTTCAAGCAGTCGCATAACAAAAGGCTATGACCAGTCTTTCACTCTTCGCATCCGAAAGACCCACGACCAACTCGCTGCTGTCCAGCTCCTCTTGGCATCCTACGTCGGACTCAGACTGTCTGCAATGTGCATCCCCCCTGCATTGTTCTCTTCCCTTCTGTGACCCCCCGCTTCCCCAGTCTCGACGCTACCCGGCCCCCTGCCCATTAGACTGTTGTCGGTCTACTCAAGTCATTTTAGTAATATGAGCATCCATCCTTCGTTTGTGTTTGAATAGAAACCGCATTACCCTGAGAGAGACAAAGAAAAAAACAACCCCCTCTCTCCGTGCACCAGAAGAAAAAGAAAAAGAAAAAAAGTTTGCGGCTGCTTGGATCGGCAACACTCGGCGGTCTGGCATCGGAATTGATGTGCCGAGATGCCAGGATAATCGTGTCAGCACCTATACAATGGTATTAGATTCAGTGCGCGGGTTTTTGAGTACGTGTCGGGAGCTGGTGACTGCACGTTTCCGCTTGCAGGATCGTCTCACTAGGCCGCTGACAGCCCCGACGACGCGCGCGTTCACGCTTCCCCTCGCTCCAACTGCTCACTGTCAGCCAAGGCTGTAGGCGCTTGGGGACCAGAGCAAGAGTTCCATGCCTGTTCCTCGGGTGCCTGACGCTGCCGAGCCTCCGTACATTCGGCATTCCAGAAATCTGGTTTGACGTGAACGGGGTGGTGGATATACAAGGCCTCATCACGCGGGCCGCGCATGTGATCATGGTCACTGTGATGAGCACTGCCACAGCTTCACCACTGCCACAGGTCCCCACTTTCGTGTACGAGCACTGTATCTCTCCCCGCCAATTCCATGCTAATGAGAAAATCAGATCAATGGACCCCATCGTCCGCTTCGGCCTTGCATCCAGCAGCCTCCTGCTCCGTCACGCACCGTTCTCACCCAGTGAAACAAGCAAAGAAATCATAGGCTACCAGAAGGGAGCAGGAAGCGGCCAGGTTGCCCCCCTTAAGAAGGAGCTTCAACAAGACAGGCTGATGCGTGGCTATATGGACGAGATACTCCAAGAAATCGTCCCAAGACTCCTGCATCTCTTGCGGCAGCTACTCCAGCACTGCCGGCCCCTCCGCCTGGATGACGCCTACGCCCAGTTGGCTTGCAATGTCCTCTGTGGTCGTTTGCTCAATGAAGGGCTGCCAGGCACCTGCCATTCTTTCGAATACGTGTACCTGCATAATGACCAAAACACGATGTCCGACATAAAAACCTTCAGGCAATGGTACCACGACACCGAGTATGAACGAACATCATATGCACGCACCAGATCGCTCAAAATGAAGATGGACGACTTACAGGAGGAACACGACAAAAATCTTTGTCAATCCCGCAAGCAGGAATCTGCGTTGAAGAACCAGATCCGTGCATTGCAGGATCAGCTAAACGCGTCAAAAGACGAGCTCCCGTGCACGTCCAGTGATCTTCAACGAGTACAGGGAGAACTGGACGCCAAGTGGAAGAAAGCTCTGTTTGACGTGAGGGCTCTTCTCGTCCCGGAAGTTGAGGATCTCTGACATTTTGCGACCTCCAGCTGAATGTGTCAAAAGACGAGCTCCTATGCGTGCGCAGTGAACTTCAACGCGTCCGGGGAGAACTGGATGACGTGAGCGGTTTCATCCTCGTGGAAGCCGTGCATCTCTGACGTTGCGCGACCAGCAGCGGAACGCGTCGAAAGACGAGCTCAATCTCGCGTGCAAGCAGCTCAAGGCGTCCGAAGACAAGCTCATTAGCGAGCGCAGTGGCGCGTCGGCCAGAGACAAGGAGCTGACAGCAGAGCTCGATCGCACCAGCGAGCAGCTTCAGCGCGTCCAGGGAGAACTGCACGAGCAGCAGAAGCAGGCGGAGTCTGACGTGAGTGGTTTCATCCTCATGGAAGCGCATCACTGACGTTGCCCGACCAACAGCGGGACGCGTCCCAAAAGGAGCTGGCTTGCGTGTGGAGCGAGCTGCAGAAGTCTCAAGACGGGCTCGTTCGTGCGCGGAGGGAGCTCCAGCATGCCAGTTCGGTGAGCAGTGGCGCATCAGCCAGAGTTGAGGAGCTGACGGCAGAGCTCGATCGTGCCGGCCAGCAGCTTCAGCGCATCCGGGGAGAACTGCACGAAAAGGAGGTGGCCCTGCAAGGTATGGAAGCAGATCTGTGGGAAGAGCAGGTGAGTATTGTCTTTGTTCCACAATTGATGAGGTCTGACGTCTCTATGAAGACGAGGAACCAGAGGATCGGAGTTGAGATACAGCAACTACGGTCGGCGCAGCGAGCAATCACGCCGTTTGACCATGCTCAACAACAAGACGCCTGCGGCCGCGAGGAACTGCTTGATCAGAGCGGGGCCGACCCGGAGCATGAGCACAACCCCCAACTGGACGCTTCAGTTTCGTACGTCCCGGAGTATGGTGATTCTGTGTTACTGCCCACACATGTGCCAGTTGCATCCACCTCCACCCTCCCCCCGCTCCGCCTGGTCAAAGTCGCTTGGGTAGCGCTCGCGCACGAGTACACGGCGCAGCGGCCATTCGCACCCATGCAGTTCCAAGCTTACTCGATTCAGCCCGGAGCCACCTTGCAAGCTTCCCCTGAAGAGTTAGAGTTCAGGCCTGCACCCGGTAATATTGGTTGGGGGACTTTTACCGAAAACACAACCTCGACGACTTTGCATTGGCACAAAAGGCAAAAGCGGCAAGTCCAGGGCATATCTGATGGTGTATCAGGCTCATTTTTTGCTCTCATCCAGCAATACGAGTTCGTAAAAAGCCAGGTGGGTCATTTCCCTCGAGTTCCGATGTAGTTTTTACAAACCATGCACCACGGTAGTCTTTTTCTTGCACGACTTGCATCGGCAAAAAGATCCCTTGCATATTCAGAAAGTCGAGCTCCCATGGCCAGAAGTGCATCCATTGCCTAATCGGCGGGGCGAGTTGCAAGGCTCCCGGCGCCCGAAGCAAATCCCTCGACGCCTATGTCTTCAAAGGTGGGAAGGCATACACTGCGGTTGGTATTCCACACGCTAATGATGCATTCTTAGACAAAGTCCTATGAGATGCGATCGTCTGGCATCACAATGTCGCCGTGGGCCGAAAGAAAATACCGGGCCATTGGATGGGTGACGGAGAGGCCGAATTTACTCCTCGTCCGGCAGCTCCCAAAGCCACCAAGCCGCCTCCGGTGCTGACACCTGCTGATATCGCGGCAGCGGCACAGCCAAGGTTCTAAGAACACCAACGTTTCTGGATTCAGAAACAAAGCCTGGATGAGCGGTCAAGTGCATGAACATCGGACAGACACCTTGGTCTGTTCCAACCTTTCCTACGTTTCTGGATCCAGAAATCAAGTTGTACCATTGATCGCATCCATCAATTATGGCCTGAAGTAGCGCATCTACACAAATAATAACAACTCGCAGTTTTTCCCAGACCGCACGAGAGCTCGCTGTTACCACCATTCGCCCCCACACATGGCCGCTGCCCGCGAGAACCACGAAGTCTTAGACGGTTACCTCGAAGATCTGCAGAAGCTCGTGGATAAGATAGCCGACGCATTAGACGAAGACAACACGCCCCGTACCAGCGCTTCATGCCGTAACATCAATAAAGCAGTGCGCGGGCTCCAGGAAGTTGTTCGTAAACCCCGGAACCCCCCGGCCTCCGGAGCCGCCAAAGGCAAAAAGAAGAGCAAGGGCGGCCAGGCCAATGAGCAAGAGGAGCAGCAAGAGGAGCAGCAGACGCCACAAGTGAGACGTTTCGTGATACCTTGTGTACCATCCTAACTCATGGCAGCTCACTCCCGAGGAAGTTATCTCTGACCGCACAGACGCCATCTTCAACACCGCATTCGATGCGGGGCCGCTGAGCATCGACGAGTTTGTGCAGGGCTGGGAAGAGCGCCAAGTCGTCTCGGGCTCTCTTGAGGCGCAAGAAGAGGCCGCTCTGGTTCTTCTCCTGCGTGGTTACGAGTTGCAGACACAGCAGGCCTGGGTATGTTTTAGGGATTTGCACAGACTAAACCCATCCAACCCCAAGTTGCCAGCTTGATGCCATGAAAGTCATTCTGGCCCCGGTGACCGCCACGGCAAAGGCGGGGGCTGCAGAAAACAACGCCGACGGCCTGGAACAGTCCCTGCTGGACGAGGAGAAAGCGAGAGGTTTT
Source organism: Mycena rosella (assembly GCA_029378255.1). Lineage (NCBI taxonomy): Eukaryota > Fungi > Basidiomycota > Agaricomycetes > Agaricales > Mycenaceae > Mycena > Mycena rosella. The sequence goes on from JARKIE010000775.1 coordinate 15,347, forward strand.
TTCACCACAACACATATATATAGCTGACGCCTAACTGTTGCAACAGTTCTTGCAGGACACGAAATTGGAAGCTTATTCATCCACCGCGGCCTACAACGCTGTACTCACATTTGGCGCGTTACGATTCGCCCGCAATTGGGAACAAAAAGCGAAATACGACAAAGGGTCGTTCTTCAGGAAGGCCTACGCGGCGACCCTAAGCGACGCTGACGCTGCTATATTCAAGGCCAAGACTCCCGAGGAGATGGAAGCGCTCGACGGCTTCATCCAGTGGAAGCGTCGGTTCCAGCGCGACAAAGCTGTGTGGAAGCGTCTTTACGGTGTCTACAAAACGGTTTGTTTGCGACCTCATATCTCGAGGGCCATCCGTGTTGAATGTGGGAACACAGATGGGAGCTGAAAAGGCAGATGGGTATCAGATGGGTCTCAGATGGAAGGCGAAAAGCCCAGATCCATTGCAGCTCTATCTACATATATAGGTAAGAGAACAATAGAAAGGGTAGAACAATAAGAACAATAGGCAAGATCAGTATCAGAAAAGACAATAGGAACAATAAGCAGAGAGAACAATAAGAAGAACAATAAGGGAGATCAGTATCACAACAATAAGATCTGTACGAATCCAATCTGACAGTCCGATCCAAACCCAGACTCCAACAATCCGCTCACTCAATTCACAGTTTGGTCCTGTGCTCTTCATCGATTCGTTCTGGATACCCAAACAGGTCGCCGATAACCACCGGTCGCGCGACTTTGGCAAGCTACTCACTGCCTTGCAGAAGAGCGCATCATTGCGGGTCCCTTTGATGTCGGTGCCCGAGTACGTAGCTGGCTGCCGAGCCACGATGGGCGTGCTCCAAGCCATTGACGACAATATCGTACCACATCTGGCTGTCTGGGCTGCAGCGAACATGGACGACACAGGTGCCACGCACCATCGGCAGCAGGGCATGCAGCCGTAGTATTCAATGCTTATTTCACGCTTATTTCACACTCTTCTTGGTCGAATGTCATTGTCTAACCTCCCTCTTCTACATTTTTTGTACCCAATCCAAAACAATCGAGACTATCAAATCATTTCACATTCCAGGGTACCATGGGCGCCGCGCACCATCGACAGCAGGCAAAACAAAAAGCAGGCGCACTCAATCTACCGTTGACTGGCGCATTGAGCGACAGCAGAAGACGACGCCGCCACAGTGTGATCCCAGACTCTCCGCAGACTTTTGCCTGCATCTGGTGACGAGGTTCACACCACCACAGATTATCTGCACACGTGATCGTGATTGAGATTGAGATCAATGATCCATTGCATCTCTACAGACACCACAACCATGAACGAGCCAACTTTTTTTCCCTCTTCCCCCATGGCACACAGCGTCAACTCATCATCAGCAAGTACAGCGTACGAGGACCCCGAGGACCTGCCCCACAAAGAGCAGTTACAGCGTCCTTTGTCTCAGATGAGCATCTCCTTGTTCGCATCGGACCATGTAGCGCAAGATGTATCTTCTGGCAGCCAGACATCTGAGTCTGAAGGTGAGCTGGATATGCTATGAGCATTTTGGCCGACATTGCACCTGGTTTTCCATCTGGCTTCGGCCGTCTATTATCTGGTGGGTTCTTGCGGCGACTGAGCTGACCAGTCTCTATGGTAATGTCAGACGGGCCGCCTCACAAGCGCCAGAAATGTTTCGGATTTCCGGAGGAGGACATGCTGGACGCCATCTGCAAGGAGGAATGGGAACAAGATTATTGGGCTGCGGCTATGGGTGTGTCGCAGGAGAGCGTTAACGAAGAGATTGAGCTGGATTTGTTGGTCTGGGAACTCGGATATGAGCTTTACGGGGCCGATTATGAGGCTGACCTGGCATATACTCAGCACGTTTGCCGCCGCAAGATTATTTTTGGGTATGATATTGATTTTTGGTTCGATCTCCTCTGCTCACATTCTCACAGCTCGTGTTACTGCTTCGATGAACCTGCCCCTTACTTGTAAGGGACAGCACTCTGCTATGCCACCGTTCTAACCATGTTTACAGCTACAGAGACTGCTGCTCTCACGAAGAAATCGAGTTCGACGAGAGGGAATCCCTGTGGATTGACACCTACCAGTTCATCGCGAACGAGGAGATCATGCACGAGGACCAGGCAGAAGAGGAGCGGCAACAGGTGCACACCGTGCAGGAACAGCGGCTGCGGGATGAGGAGGAGGCTTGGTGCGTTTGCCATGGTGCATGAATCGTGCCTTCAACCTTGTCCCAAGTGTGTGTCCATTGGTTTCTAGTGCAAAGGCATGTTCACGAATCTCACAGGACGTGTTTTTACCGCGCGTAACCTCAGCATCCAGAGCGTGCTACCAGGAAATAGTCGTTTTTCCTATGCATTCCTCTTGCGTTTCCTCTTAGTTGTACCTCTCCCCCGCATTCACATTGTATCATCTGGCAGCTCCTGCACTCTCCTTCAATCGCTTAACGCTCTGGCCCAATTGTACCTCTTCCCCGCATTCCTACAGTTTCGTCCCGCATAGTATCATCTCCCATTGTTCCAGCTCAATTGTACCTTCCGCTCCGTGTCTAGAACCCCGAGATAATGTTTTATTTGTATCAATCGTGTTCCCTGCCCTCCATAGGGATAAAAACGGCAAAGTAGCTGAGCTTGATCCACGCGATTTGGCTTTTGGTTTTGGTCGCAGCTGAATCGTGACTGCCAACTTGGAACTTAGGAAGGCCACTGGAATGTCATGAGTGGAATGTTGATGTACATCGTCTGCATGCTGCGCACCATGGGAGGAAATGCAGCAATGAGGGCCGTGACCCCCGAGTCAGCGGCACCCCACTGGAAGAAAGAATGCAAGCGCAAGTTACCTGAGACGCCCCCCTTACGCATACACGAACGTTGCCCCACATTTCAATGAGAAAACATAGTATAGTATTAGAGGTACAGCATAGAACTGAGAATTCGAATTGAAGTTGCGGGAGATGTGTACGCTCTGACGATTGCTACGTCGCCTGGCTCGTCCGTCTCACCTTTGCACCTACTTCCTCTTTGACTTCTTCTTGACCCTGACGTACGCCTGCACGAGCAGCTGTTAAGAGATTAGATATAGCAACGCAAACTTGGGTTTGGGACATACGCTCATGTTCTTGTAGAATTCTTTTTCAAGTCCATCTACCCTGCTGTTGTGGTTACGGATCTCCTGGTACTTGTGCGCTGACTGGTCGCAGACTATCATGAGGGTGCTATATCGCGACACGTTAGCATGAGAATGAGCGACAAAGTGGCTGACACACACTTTTCCATTGTGTCGACCGCGCAAGCCTCATTCTCCTTCAGCTCCCGTTGGGCCTCGATGTTTTTGACCAGCACCATTGTGTGGACAAAACTCTCGACGAAAGGACGCTGGTCGCGCCAGGTGTTCCACGCGTTCAACTCCTTCACAAAGCTCCACCCCACATGCTCTATATCCAACTGAGCTATTCTGCTGATAGTGTGCAAGGAACAAATCCATTCTGCAACATGCTCAACATGTCTCTGGTGAGGGTTCCGTGTACGCACGGCCAAAGCGCCGTATGCAAGTGATGGGCGGCATTGATGCCAAAGAAACAACGTGCAAAGACTTGTGTGGGGCAGATAAAGGCAGGAGAGGAGGGTAAGAGAGGTGGAGGGAATGAGGCGGTAGTTGAGACATTTGTGGGACGTGTTATATCCGTGCACTTGGGCTTGGATACCCCCGGTCACACTCCGGTCACACTCCGGTCACACTCCGCTTCCGGTTCTCCGAGACCTTCGGAGTTCTGTTGCATCTTGGGTTTTCATGCAATGAAGGATTACTGAGCATTTCCCATCTATTGCTTCATCTTCTGTCCTCCCCTTCCATCCTCCGGATTTCGGACCTTCGGACCGGTTCGGAGCTGGCTCGGATGGTCTCGGACCATCGGGCCATTATCCTATCACATATTACTAAGTGTTTATTCATTTATCTGTTTATCCGTTCTTCTCAACTTCCCGTCTATTGTCTTGTCTTACTCAGCTAACTTCTTCGTCCATATATGGACTCTCGCTTATTGTTATGTTTTAGGTCACGTTACATTTACCTTATTTAGGTTAACAATAACGGACTTAGTATAAATACACTTCAATATCCTCATGTACTTCAGCTGTAAAATTAACGTTGTTTCCATGTTTCCTCTCATGGACTGAGACCACTTCACCATCTTGTCTTTGGCTCGACTTCGGAGTTGCACCAAACCTCCGGACGTCCTCTTCATCCTCCGTCTTGACTTGCACTCCATCTCCGACCTCCGGACCTCCGGTTCCCACGCTCCTCCGATCCTCATCCATCTTTCCCGGATCGTATCTGCAGACCTTCCGTTTGCTTCCGGAGTTCTTCCGGAAGCAGGGCTCCGACCAGATCACCATTTCGGAGTAGCCCCTGTTGGCTTGGCTATACGCCATGGAGTATCTGTCCCTCTGTTTGTCTCGGCTTGGATGCCAGACTGTTGCACACCCTTCTGAGCTGTGGTGCTTGCGAGAATAGCTGACATCTTTGGACTCTGGTCCCGTTCCGGTCTCCGGTTTCCGGACTTGTGCTGGACTGGACCCCTGCGGGCTCCGGGTCCTTCCTCCCTCTGGCTCAGGATATAACAGGATGCCTTGTCGCGAATCGAGACAAGCACAACGGTGTTGAGAATAATTTGGAAGTTGCAGGTGGTTGATGTCTTCCATGAGCACGTCATACAGTCGGCAGAGAATTTCCCAGCGTACGAGGACACCCTTCCAATCGACAACCTGGCGGTGGATGTCGGCCCAGCACCCGTTGCATGGGACAATCTCCATCTGGGCAATGACCTTGAGCAGTGTGAAGAGCTGGAAGATGGTGATGAGTGGCGTTACATAGCCATTTGTGTGGTACTTTTTGAGCAAGCCATGCGCTCTGTGGTGGTTGTTAGACGGGATGTGGTAGAGCCACAAGCAGATGTACTTGTGGAAATTCCAATCTGGATTTTCTCGATCTTGAGCATGAAGGAGCCGTGTCCGCAATACGTCAGATGTGCAATTCTCTGTGTTATCAAGTATCAAGTTTGCTAGAATGAGCCCATGGTCGGGCTTGATGCTCGAGAGGACGAGGAAGAGCACCACAGGTGAAAAGAACTTGTCTTTTGTTTGTCCTGTCTGCTTGTGCCGGAATAGCACAAGGACAACTTGCTGGATGGCTTGGTCTAGCGAGGAGGAGAGCAGGCCATCACTGGTGGGCTGGGGAATGCTTTCGGACGGAACATCATCATAGTCGAGAAGCTCAATGTCCTCGTCATTGTCCATTGCGCTGTGTATCCGAGTAGTCCTCGCTCAGGCTGTCGCCCTTTTTGAAGCCTCTGAAACTGCGAAGGAGGTCGAGGAGGGCAACACGTTGCTCAGGAGTGATTGGGTAGAGGTGGCGGGGTTTGTAGGCAGAGGACTTGTCGACTTGGTGGAGGAGGTTGAAGGTGAGGGACCAGAGAGTGCAGCTGTAGCGCTTGCAACTCTCCAAGGTTATTGTGTTGAACATATTGAGGGAGTGGGACCTGCAGGCACAATTAGTCGGGTATGGGACAAGAAGTGGAAAAAGACGTGCTGTACGCCATAATCTGTGAGGTCTCACTGTTGACTGTAGGTCAAGTAGTTGCGCAGTTGCAGTTGCAAGTGGGCCACTTACACAACAATGCGGGGACTGAGATCGTGCAGCTCATCGTCTGAGGTCAACAGACCTTGCGCACGTCTTTGGGACCTTGCGCATCATCTTGTCCCAGCTCTAGCAAGCGATGAGGATATCCTTCTTTGCGTTGGTGAGGGTTGGGGAGACGTGCTGGGAGTTGTAATCCGGGACACCGAGGTCAAGGAGCGAAGCCAGTGAAGCAAAGTTGATCTCAGGAGTGTGTGTATGCTGCTCCATGTTGACTAGGAACCATGAGTTGTGTGCACCCGTGGAGAACTGCTGGGCGTAACCCATGGCATTGTCTCTCGGTGGATTGAGACCACCGGCACATGCATGGGAGGTGATTCCGCACTGAGACACATAGGCATGCCCACATCTGCCGCATTCGATGTACAGTTTCGAGGACACACGGAGGCCAAAGGGGGCGGTGGGCGGTTGGTGGGATGAGGGAGACTGACTGTTGGAGTCTGGGTTTGGATCGGACTGTCAGATTGGATTCGTACAGATCTTATTGTTGTGATACTGATCTCCCTTATTGTTCTTCTTATTGTTCTCTCTGCTTATTGTTCCTATTGTCTTTTCTGATACTGATCTTGCCTATTGTTCTTATTGTTCTACCCTTTCTATTGTTCTCTTACCTATATATGTAGATAGAGCTGCAATGGATCTGGGCTTTTCGCCTTCCATCTGAGACCCATCTGATACCCATCTGCCTTTTCAGCTCCCATCTGTGTTCCCACATTCAACACGGATGGCCCTCGAGATATGAGGTCGCAAACAAACCGTTTTGTAGACACCGTAAAGACGCTTCCACACAGCTTTGTCGCGCTGGAACCGACGCTTCCACTGGATGAAGCCGTCGAGCGCTTCCATCTCCTCGGGAGTCTTGGCCTTGAATATAGCAGCGTCAGCGTCGCTTAGGGTCGCCGCGTAGGCCTTCCTGAAGAACGACCCTTTGTCGTATTTCGCTTTTTGTTCCCAATTGCGGGCGAATCGTAACGCGCCAAATGTGAGTACAGCGTTGTAGGCCGCGGTGGATGAATAAGCTTCCAATTTCGTGTCCTGCAAGAACTGTTGCAACAGTTAGGCGTCAGCTATATATATGTGTTGTGGTGAAAAAACCTCTCGCTTTCTCCTCGTCCAGCAGGGACTGTTCCAGGCCGTCGGCGTTGTTTTCTGCAGCCCCCGCCTTTGCCGTGGCGGTCACCGGGGCCAGAATGACTTTCATGGCATCAAGCTGGCAACTTGGGGTTGGATGGGTTTAGTCTGTGCAAATCCCTAAAACATACCCAGGCCTGCTGTGTCTGCAACTCGTAACCACGCAGGAGAAGAACCAGAGCGGCCTCTTCTTGCGCCTCAAGAGAGCCCGAGACGACTTGGCGCTCTTCCCAGCCCTGCACAAACTCGTCGATGCTCAGCGGCCCGCATCGAATGCGGTGTTGAAGATGGCGTCTGTGCGGTCAGAGATAACTTCCTCGGGAGTGAGCTGCCATGAGTTAGGATGGTACACAAGGTATCACGAAACGTCTCACTTGTGGCGTCTGCTGCTCCTCTTGCTGCTCCTCTTGCTCATTGGCCTGGCCGCCCTTGCTCTTCTTTTTGCCTTTGGCGGCTCCGGAGGCCGGGGGGTTCCGGGGTTTACGAACAACTTCCTGGAGCCCGCGCACTGCTTTATTGATGTTACGGCATGAAGCGCTGGTACGGGGCGTGTTGTCTTCGTCTAATGCGTCGGCTATCTTATCCACGAGCTTCTGCAGATCTTCGAGGTAACCGTCTAAGACTTCGTGGTTCTCGCGGGCAGCGGCCATGTGTGGGGGCGAATGGTGGTAACAGCGAGCTCTCGTGCGGTCTGGGAAAAACTGCGAGTTGTTATTATTTGTGTAGATGCGCTACTTCAGGCCATAATTGATGGATGCGATCAATGGTACAACTTGATTTCTGGATCCAGAAACGTAGGAAAGGTTGGAACAGACCAAGGTGTCTGTCCGATGTTCATGCACTTGACCGCTCATCCAGGCTTTGTTTCTGAATCCAGAAACGTTGGTGTTCTTAGAACCTTGGCTGTGCCGCTGCCGCGATATCAGCAGGTGTCAGCACCGGAGGCGGCTTGGTGGCTTTGGGAGCTGCCGGACGAGGAGTAAATTCGGCCTCTCCGTCACCCATCCAATGGCCCGGTATTTTCTTTCGGCCCACGGCGACATTGTGATGCCAGACGATCGCATCTCATAGGACTTTGTCTAAGAATGCATCATTAGCGTGTGGAAATACCAACCGCAGTGTATGCCTTCCCACCTTTGAAGACATAGGCGTCGAGGGATTTGCTTCGGGCGCCGGGAGCCTTGCAACTCGCCCCGCCGATTAGGCAATGGATGCACTTCTGGCCATGGGAGCTCGACTTTCTGAATATGCAAGGGATCTTTTTGCCGATGCAAGTCGTGCAAGAAAAAGACTACCGTGGTGCATGGTTTGTAAAAACTACATCGGAACTCGAGGGAAATGACCCACCTGGCTTTTTACGAACTCGTATTGCTGGATGAGAGCAAAAAATGAGCCTGATACACCATCAGATATGCCCTGGACTTGCCGCTTTTGCCTTTTGTGCCAATGCAAAGTCGTCGAGGTTGTGTTTTCGGTAAAAGTCCCCCAACCAATATTACCGGGTGCAGGCCTGAACTCTAACTCTTCAGGGGAAGCTTGCAAGGTGGCTCCGGGCTGAATCGAGTAAGCTTGGAACTGCATGGGTGCGAATGGCCGCTGCCCGTGTACTCGTGCGCGAGCGCTACCCAAGCGACTTTGACCAGGCGGAGCGGGGGAGGGTGGAGGTGGATGCAACTGGCACATGTGTGGGCAGTAACACAGAATCACCATACTCCGGGACGTACGAAACTGAAGCGTCCAGTTGGGGGTTGTGCTCATGCTCCGGGTCGGCCCCGCTCTGATCAAAGCAGTTCCTCCGGCCGCAGGCGTCTTGTTGTTGAGCATGGTCAAACGGCGTGATTGCTCGCTGCGCCGACCGTAGTTGCTGTATCTCAACTCCGATCCTCTGGTTCCTCGTCTTCATAGAGACTCAGACCTCATCAATTGTGGAACAAAGACAATACTCACCTGCCTTTCCCACAGATCTGCTTCCATACCTTGCAGGGCCACCTCCTTTTCGTGCAGTTCTCCCCGGATGCGCTGAAGCTGCTGGCCGGCACGATCGAGCTCTGCCGTCAGCTCCTCAACTCTGGCTGATGCGCCACTGCTCACCGAACTGGCATGCTGGAGCTCCCTCCGCGCACGAACGAGCCCGTCTTGAGACTTCTGCAGCTCGCTCCACACGCAAGCCAGCTCCTTTTGGGACGCGTCCCGCTGTTGGTCGGGCAACGTCAGTGATGCGCTTCCATGAGGATGAAACCACTCACGTCAGACTCCGCCTGCTTCTGCTGCTCGTGCAGTTCTCCCTGGACGCGCTGAAGCTGCTCGCTGGTGCGATCGAGCTCTGCTGTCAGCTCCTTGTCTCTGGCCGACGCGCCACTGCGCTCGCTAATGAGCTTGTCTTCGGACGCCTTGAGCTGCTTGCACGCGAGATTGAGCTCGTCTTTCGACGCGTTCCGCTGCTGGTCGCGCAACGTCAGAGATGCACGGCTTCCACGAGGATGAAACCGCTCACGTCATCCAGTTCTCCCCGGACGCGTTGAAGTTCACTGCGCACGCATAGGAGCTCGTCTTTTGACACATTCAGCTGGAGGTCGCAAAATGTCAGAGATCCTCAACTTCCGGGACGAGAAGAGCCCTCACGTCAAACAGAGCTTTCTTCCACTTGGCGTCCAGTTCTCCCTGTACTCGTTGAAGATCACTGGACGTGCACGGGAGCTCGTCTTTTGACGCGTTTAGCTGATCCTGCAATGCACGGATCTGGTTCTTCAACGCAGATTCCTGCTTGCGGGATTGACAAAGATTTT
>JARKIE010000776.1:0-24962 GCA_029378255.1 Mycena rosella
AGGACCTGTCGGAACACAGTGACTGGACAATTACCGGAGGACCCACTGGAGAAGTCATGGAAGACGGCTGGACCCGGCATTTGTTCCGCTTGTTTAATTAATCATGTGTGTTCATCGTGTTTATTCTCCAAGTTACCAAAGTTACCAGTTCGAACATGTATTCACTGCGTTCAGGGCATGGGTAGCCAGAGCACAGCCTTACCAGACATAGCCGACGGCTGTTCGGCTAGTTAGCCGAGCCACGTGAGGCTATGACGGGCCATAGCTTCTGGGACTGGGCACCAGCGGTTAGTATTGACAAATGTTTATTGATATTATGATTTCATGCCGCCCCGCCAAAACGAGCCATCAATCTGCCGACAGGTTTTTGAGAACACCGAGGCCTCGGCCCGCCAAACCTATCAAACCGAAGTCAATTAAATCTGTATATCTACCAAACGTAGTCAGGAAATTTTCGTAGTCAAATTCCAAGTGTAGCTTCATCCAAGTATGAGGACCAGTTTGTCACAGAGAAGAAAATCCTGTCTACATTTTGTAGGTTTACACATTCAAATATTTTTGGCTTCCTAGTTTGGGATGGCCGAGGTCGGCATCTCCTCAAAAATGTGTCGCGGCGCGGCCCGATCACAGTGCGCAATGAGCGTGATGATGTGGGTGACATTGGCGTGACTCCGCGAGCGGGCTCGAGCGGAAGCGGAAGACGGCATTGGCAGAGTTCCGGGTGAAGTTGGCGGACATGCGGAAACAAAAGGAGAAGGCTAAGCGCGAGAAAGCACTCGCAGATCTCCGCCGGCCACTGCAGGTTGTACTCGTCCGGAGCGAGGCTGAGATCTACAGTACTGCACTCGAGTGGAACCTAACCATTCCCAAGCTACACGACCAGCTCAATGTCTTCCGGTTGCGGGGTGTTCCCGACATCAAGGCTAACAGCAATTACTCCAAGAAGGCGGACAAGCAAGCAGCGCTGGTGGAGGCCCTCAGAAAATTCCAGCAGTTTCCAGAGTCGTTCCCAGTTCCAGAGAGCGTCCTCGCGAGACTTCTTGAGCCAGAAACAGCGGTTGTTGAGTACTGGGCAGATGAAGAGGACATAGAGATGGCCGATTAATGCTATGTAATTGTTGGAGGAACACTACAACTTGTATAATAGACTTTTATAATTAGTATCTAACCCGTTATCCATAATCAAAGTCCGGGCAGATGTTGTATGTAGGAAATGTGAAAAGAGAACGGTTCGGCGCGGTTTCGATGTGGCGGTGCACTTATGTCAGCGCCATCAATCGACCCGCTGGGGCCCAGTCCCATAGCTTCCGCCAGCTAGACGCAGCTCCCTACACCTCTGTCCCGCTGCTGCCTGGCTAGGTTAGGCTAGCTCACACCACCGCAGCCGATTTCCCGCTTGCTTCAATCATGGCCTATAGTTAGGGCTGCCATGCCCGTTCCGTCAGCCATTTTTCGTCAACCATGACGGCACGGCCACGGCACGGGTAGGACCCGTGTTTACCCGTGGAAAACGGCCGTCGCGGCCGTGTCAACGGGCCCCACTGTGGATGACCGAAGCCGTGAAATTCACCGGTTTTTTCACCCCCAAAAGGAAGGGCTTTTTACGCTGAAAGACCGTGAATTTCGCGTCAAAAAGGGGAAATTCACTTGCAAACGAGGTGAAAATTTTCACTAACAAAACGCAACTTTTCACTCTAAGATGTTCACCGGGTTTTGCAGTGACATTCACGCTCTTTTCAAGTGAAAAATAGGTTCCAAAAACTTCCTCTATATATACACTCTTCACTTCAGTATGTGTGAGACTACATATCATAGGCATGTCTCTGATACTATCTAATGACTTTACTATATGCTAACTAACTTAATATCACTACACATGCTACACACACAGGCCATGCACATACTGTACCAAGTTGTATGAGTGAAACGGCCCAGGTAGCGTTACACCTTGAAACACTGAAACACCTGCCTTATATGGTAATTGTTGGGCCATCAGTTTCCATAAAAGGCAGATTTATAAGCAAAAATGAGCCTCCGTTACGCGTTACGTTTCACTCATACAACTTGGTACAGTAATAGCAAAATTCCAGTACTGATGAACGTTAACAGAGTTATGTACCTTGTTCCAGGCACCGGGAAGACTACGTGAAAAAGAGGAATCACTCTCTTTTGGTGTGAAACTGATTTTTCACATACTTCGTCTCATCTGGGGGAAACTTTCACCTGGATTTCATTGTGTATGTGAATTTTTGCTTTCACTCCTTGTCCTAGTGAAATGCGAAATTCACGGAGTTTTGTTGTGAAATTCACGGCTTTCATTTACCACAGTGGGGTCCCAACGGGTGCAAAAAACATGAATTAAATAGATCTGGAAGCTGCAGTCTACCTCCACGAGCCATCTCTTATCACTAGCCATCAATCAATTCCGCATTCCGCCAGCGGCGATCACTTCGGTTAGATGAGTCCATCACCCTTGCTCCCATTGTAGTGGTACTAATTAGTGTGCCACTGGACATGCATCCACGTGTCATTTCCTACCTAAACACTTGGTCTGCTATGTGCTTTAGTTAATCTCAAGATTGGCTTGCATGCACCTCATGGTAAAGGCGAAAGGACAAGAAAAACGAAGAATCGGCAAAGAAAGCTTAATTGTGATAATTGCGAGAGAAGCCTGGCGGCACAAGGGCGGCGACGGCGGGGCGACACTATAGACATTACAATTTCAAGATACGGGTGTGTACAAACCATCCTGTAGCTATGGCAGCAGGGCGCTGGCAGGATGGTGAGGTAGGCTAACCGCAGTTTTACAGGGTGCGGCTACGCCGGCAGGCCGTGGGCTCACAACACCTAATCAGGGTGTGGCTATGTGCCCCTGGTTACTGGCATAGCCTCGGCTGGTCTATAGATAGCCACAGCTCACAACTACTAGCCGAAGGCCGGGCTAGTAGGCCGCTGAACGCAGTGATTGAAAAGCGAAATCCGGCTGTACATACGGCCTAACGAACCCGCATCCTGGCTCGGCCAAGCAAATCATATCTTCAGTCGCCTTCACCTCGCGTCAAATCTCGAGGATTATGGTATAGCTTCGACTTGTGATTGGTTTATTTATTCTATTGACTTCTTTGAACAGTTCATGTAGACCACGTAAAGTTCCAGCTCGATGTTTCCGCGACTACAGAGGACCCTCCTGTGGGATTTCTATTCCTCTGCCCAGAGCACGACTTTCAAATCAGGCCGTCATCATTCACATGGCCCGATTGTCCAGCGTATTGATCACTCAATCCATCGGGTGCTGAGCGTCTCAGCATGGATGAGGCAACACGGCTGGGATTTCATATCGAATTGACCACGAAAGTCTTGGGAAATTTCTGCGAGGCCAGAGTCTACACCGGACTCCGTCAGTTTTACCAGGGCAAGGGCTTCGATCCGGATGGCCAGGCCGTCGCCCTGCATTTAAAGCATCCACTTTCATATCGTCTAATGGAACAGATCCTCCGTTTCCCTACAGTGCGTTCAACATTGATCATTCCCTTCACGATTTACTAAAGAATGCACAGTCGACGACGCGGAAGATGATCAGGGTCCAGTTAACACCGACAATAAGCAGCAACCATCTACCAATAGTTGTGGTGAATTATAATTCCCTTCAAACCGTATGTAACTACATTCTCACTGTTTCCAGGGGCAGCTCAGGTCCCCGAACATTGGATTCTACACGAAGAAATTCCGGTCACGCAGACCTTCAAAATCTTGCTCAGCGTCCAATTGGCGCTTATTTCATTTCTGGCCATATCCCGGCTGTACCTTTACATATAATCGAATCGGTTTCCTCCTCCGATATGCTGGGGGCCGGTGGAGCAGACTTTGTCTTTAGAATACGGTTCTATAGCGTATCCCGGTGACCGATCACTGGTGTAGTGACCCGGTCATCGCCCGATCGGGCCCGATCATTGTTCTCATCAGTCTATTTCAAGCTCCGCTTAGCCTGGTCCCGAATTCTTCCGGCGGGTGGGTCAACCGATTTCTCTCTCCGCTCGATCATCAATCGCGCTAGGTCACCGCCTTTTGGGTGAGTGGGTCAGCGCCGCTTATGGTAATTCGGGCCTCTACTCAACGCCTTCATCCCTTTATGGTAAGGTGGGTCGAATTCTGCCACCTCAACTATAATTTTATTCTCCTCCGCAGAGATTTGAAGGACCAAGCAATTAATACTAGCCCTGTTCAACGAAATTGATACAGTGCTTTAGTATTGGCTGCCCGGAGCTTCTGGTGGCGATTCGGGGCAAGTACAGTGAAAATTTGCTACAGTACTTACATGATGAAGTTTTGACAGTGCCTTCCCATAGTTGCATCCCAATAAGTTGCTTTGGAATATATCTACATCCCGAAAATACAGCTCTCACCTGATTCCTGAAAATGCCTCTGGGGATGCGAGTTCTAGAAAGTCTAGCTCAATCCCTAAACAGATAAAGTAGATTTTCGTTCCGCTAGGAAATCCTTGCTGCACTTCCTCCTGACGGTGCAATATCAGGTGTCGTCGATAATGCATGTATACCTAGCAAGTATGTGTATATACCGGTCTAGTAGGACAATAGAAGTAGGAGAATCAAGCCCAATAGTCCGAGTTGGAGCCAGTAATATGTCCACGGCTGGTTCACAGCAACAGATATTCAGGAGGTGCTGAGCTCCGTCCTCATCAATTTGACATGCAACTTCAACAATATGTGGCTGCAGCAGTGTATGCCTCCAATTCCGCTAGTCTGAAAATACAGAATCCATTACAGCAACAATATTCTGCCTTTCTCATAACTCACAAAAGTAAATGTGCGCAGATTCAAGGGTCAAAAGAAGTGGGCTACTGCTGCGAGTAGCACAGACTGCGGATACGTCTGTTGCATGCCGCAGCGCTGCCCCAACGGTTTACGACGCGAGGGGGCGCAGTTGCGCTCGACCATCTTTCCGTCGCTGCCCGCGCGACATATTATTATCGGCTCTGCGCAGATTTAAGCTCCCGTGCGGACAGGAAAAGCCGTGCATTTTCCGCAGTACGTGCAGCCGCAGATGCAGCGTGAGTCGTGGAGTCGCGCTCGCGGTACGTTTGTGGCTTCACGTTCAAATGCTCCCCGAGTACAATACACGCATCGTGGCCGCGAGACGCGTGATTCTCCGGGTACTACTCCTGCTCCGCATTGGGGTTCCCTCGCAGACACGCCAGACAATGAGCACACTGGGATCGGAACGTCGCAATCCAGCGTGCACGCCGAGAACCGCGAGCCCGTGCGTATTTATATGTGTGTGGCTGGATTCAGGGAGCACGGGGAGCTCTTTAGGCATGAGGCTGAATGCATAAGATTAGTAAAAGTTGTCTTGAAGAACTTGAATGCGGACTGTACAGCGAACGCGGGTGTTTCTAGGCTAGGCGCACAGCGTAGAGAGTGCCTGGAGCTCCCATCCCTCGGCGCGTTCTTCATGGACTGCGGCTTTGTGTTGCACTAGAAAAATAAGCAAGGCAACCTCAGAGCGAAACTTAGACGCGCTAACACGAGTCGAGCGCACACGGACGTCCGGGCGCCAGGTACCCGTCGGGGTGGGCTTGTTGCGGATGTTACCCGGGAGAGGATGAGGGTTCGTGTATTGTCGGACATGCACGGGGACGCAGGGGACAGCGCGTGGCCTGCACCACCAAGCGATTTGCGCACAGAGTCAGTTACAAGATTCGATGTGAGCAAAGCTGTGCGGCGGGATAGCAGGCTCGTGTAGCGCTGCGCCCAACAGAAAAGCACGAGCGGCGCATTTGTATCGCGTGCAGCCCTGTGCAGCCGCACATGCAGTGGCGGGCGCGGAATCGCACCCGCGGCTTCATCTTCTCACTCTTTTCGAGAACCCTGACAACGTGCACCGGCCGTTTGCTGCCCCGAGCAATGCCCACGATTCCCATCCAATCGAAGTTTTCACCTAGTGCGCCGGAGTTCTTGCGCGCATTGTCCAGTATCCACATTCCCTGCGCGCTGAAAGTCAGCAGCCGCAGCACACAAGAAAATATCGGGCCTCAGCTTCGGGCCCCCATGTGGCGCACTGCTTTCGTGGCCTGCGGCGATACCGAATAAGAGCGCGAGAACGTGTCGCGGCGGTCGTCGGGAGCGGGGGATGCATACGGTGATGCCGGGGCCGCGTCGGAGCTCGTCTGGCGAAGCTCATGCTGCCCGCATACCAGAAGTCGCAAAACACGTCGTGGATTGCAGGGAGCACCTGGCACCCGCTGCGGCGGCTTCAAGTCGTAGACTTCGGAGCCGCACATGCAGCGCGAGACGCGGATTCGCGTTCGCGGTATGTATGCGGCTTCCACTCCACAGCAAGTCGCGCGGAAAGTACGTCGACTCGCGTCTCGCAGGAGGATCTGCGAGTGGCCCGCAGGGATGTCCTTCGCGTGATTCCCGCGGATGCCTGCGATTGCCGAGCTGACCGGAGCGAAAACGTCCGATGGGTATTACAGTCAGTGGATGAGATACGTGCAATGCTGGATTGCGTACCGCGCGCGCGGCAACGACACGCTCCGAAGAGCTCTCTCTCTGTCCTCCACGAGCGTGCGCCTTCACCCCGGGAGAGACTACGCGAAGCGCCGTCGATACGGCGTGGCCGCGCGGCCTGGCGGGTATAAAGACAAGAGCAAACACATGCGCCGTTATTTGAGGGCGCGCGCGCTCTGTTTGGATAGAATGATGCCTCGAGAGCGGAATGGGGGAGGGGGAATCGAAGAGCAGGTCGCGTCGTGTTTTCCTCTGCGTAAGGAGCACCGTGAGCGGCGCATTGTATTGTCCTTGCGCGGCTTAATGACGTTCCACGAGTCCGGCGCACACACCTTCACTACGGAATGGCCTGCGAATGGTGGTTCTGGAGCCGCATGAGTCATTTTGGGCGCGCAAAGTCAGTAGGAGCGCAAGAGCAGGAGGCGACACGCGGGATGCAGCGTATGCTCAGTGTCTTGCGCGTCTCCTCGTCACGCAGGGCCGGGAATACACACCTACTATCTCACACTGCGCTACTACCCGCGCAGCATTCTCTCACACATAGGCACTCGAGCTGCGCCCATAAGAGAAACCCAAACAGTGCGGGGGAACAGTTCCAAGAGCGCGCATGGCGCGAGGCGCGAGATGTGCTGCGTCGACGCGAGTACTGTGAATCAAAATAGAATATAGTAACGCACCCCTCCGCCCAACCTCC
This sequence comes from Mycena rosella, assembly GCA_029378255.1. Taxonomy (NCBI): domain Eukaryota; kingdom Fungi; phylum Basidiomycota; class Agaricomycetes; order Agaricales; family Mycenaceae; genus Mycena; species Mycena rosella. The sequence continues at coordinate 7,222 of JARKIE010000776.1, forward strand.
GCCCCGGATGGCATGCTCTTTTCCGTGAGCGTGCGCCGTTCTGTGTCACTTGGGAACATGGGAATGCGATTGAGTAACGCGCTCGTATGGGATCTCAGTGGGCGCGATAAGTATACACGCGTCTTCTCGCCGAGTCGCGCACAAACGCCGCTTCGATGGCATCCAACGCCAGCCAACGCCGGATCAGCCACCGAGGCTCCCGACTGCCGTTGCAGAGGGGTAAAGGTGTGTAGAAACAGTGGAGTCAAAGTAGAGTAGGGTGTGGAAGATATATATGGCAATGACCCACCACATGCTGGGGGAATGATACATCGCCCCCTCCCGTCAGAGCCCCATCGCGATTAATCAATCCCTCTTACCAGAAGGCTGGCGATACACCACCTTAGAGGTCTTGCCTATTTGGGTTGGACAACGCCCAGCCCATGGATAAGGGTTGAGCTCCCTGTTGATGGCGTCGTCGAGCTCTTGATGGCGTCGTCGAGCCCGCGATACATCGCTCTAGAATCATTGCCTTTTGCGTCAGATGACGACGAAAGCCTTAGCTCGCTGTTGCCCGCGTTATCGACAGGTTTGGCTGTGTTTCGCACCAGCGTGGCACGCCATATTTGGCACCACCTTCTCGCATCCCAATGTGGCGATTACTCAGCAAAATACTCCGTACATACAGTTAACTACTCCGTACATACAGTGGCATGAAATACACAAAATATGACTCTGACAAGCCCTTATGCACCGTGAACTGCTCCATCTACCCCTCCCCCTCCGCTCTGGCTGTTGCATCGTCCGGCGCCTCTGAGTCACTGTCCACCGCAGCAGGCGACTGAGGCGCAGGCGGAGGCGCAGGCACAGGCGGCTGCGGCGAAACTGGCTCCTCGTCGGCCGTTGGTGATCCCTCGAAGTCGTCCGACGACTCCCACGCCGGAAGCAGCTCATTCTCCACTGGAAGTACGCCCAGAGCGGTCCTCCTCATGCTGATGAAGTCTGGGATATCCTCCCACTTCTTCTCAAACGACGCCACCAATGCCCGGAGTCGCGAGGCCTGGCGTTTAGCGTAGGCGGTGTTCCCCTCGCCGTACGCCCTATGGTCCGGAGCATAAACGATGTGGGCGAGTGGGCCCACCGCTGGAGCCCGTGGAGGTTTCGCAGCCATCCCGTCCCACCAGTCCGCTCACCACCTGAGAAACGCGACAATGCGGCACATCTCTTCTTCCAGCAAGTCCAGCTGTTCCCTCTGGCGCATAGCTCGCGCCCGCGTCTTGGCCCACTCGATTCGAAGGGCTGCACGAGAGCTCAATCAGTGAATGACAAAGACCCATTCAGTCAACGTACCCTCATTCATTCCCGTCGCTCCCGCCTCCCCCTTGTCTACGCTCAGGCTTCTCCATATCCAGGACATCCTCTGCTTCGCTTGCGCGCCCGCCGCCACCGCCCTCTTCCGTGCTTCTGGGCCCTTTGCCATCATGAGTTTCTTGCGTTGTGGGTCCTGGAATAACGCCCGCGGCATGCCCCGGACGTCGTCCGCCAACAAAGGCAGCAGCAAGACCTCCCAGCTCGTCTTCTTCAGCTGCGTCCCGAGCCCCACCAGCGCCCGCCGCGCCGCGCGATACGGCTCCGCCGTCCGACGTACTTGCTCCTCGAGGGCCTCGATTCTCGTCTGACAGCGGGTGTTGGCCTTGACCCCCCGTGCGTACATATCCTTGTACTTGTAGAGGTGTGTTCGCAACAACAGGTGGTGCCGAAGGTCCTCCAACGCCTCGTGCCCTTGGCCTTCACGCAGCCAGAACTCATACTCGTAGAGCTCGACATCGCACTCAACCCGCCCCTTGATATCGGAGGGTAGCCAGAGCGGCAAATGCTGCACCTTGATCCCGGGCTGCGCCTGCGTCGCTGAGATCTTCCTCCACGCTCGATCTTCTTCAGCGTGGAGGAGGGCGACATGCGGCATGAGCGTGGCTTGACCGTCCATTCACGTTAGCAGCTTGCGGCGCAGCTTGTTTGTTCGCTCGGTCATGCTCGTTTGCTGATCTGGCAAGGGGTGGCTCCCTACACGGCCGATGTCAAAAGCCAGAGCTTGTCTAGGAGTATATCAGTCTATATTCGTCTGCACGCATGCCGTACTCACTGCAATTCTTCCAGCTGTAGGCCCATCCCAATCATCTCCGTCGGATGCATCTCATCCGACACCACCAGCCCCTCAAGCTCGTCCTTGTCTATCTCACTCTCCACCTCCTTCGCCATCTCCTGCCGCACATCCAAGACGGTCTTCTGCTTCATGCGGGACTTGAAGGGGTTCGGATTCTCGGCGTCTTCTTCCCAGTCCTCCAGCTCGCGCCTCCATTCCTCCAGCGTCTCCCCTCCCCCCACGCTCCGCAGCAACTCTTCCAGTTCCTCCAACTCTACGCTCGTTGTGATCATCTCCGGTACGCAATCCACAATCTTTTTAATCATCCATACACCTGTCGGGGACACTATTAGAACGGTATCATCGCAGTCTGCCCACGGACTCACCAAATCCATTGATCTTTTTGTGATTCGAATCGTTGAAGGAGTCATTAATGGTGTCCTGACGGTTTCTCAGTCCCATCTCTGCAGTGCTGGTCGCCAAGGGGTTCAGCGTCGACCACCCACGCTCCGGCGCCTCGCCGTCCGTCATGCCGACGTAACGGGTGAGATGGAAAGAAAAAAGAATGTTGCATGCTTCGATGTGGGCGGGAAGGTGGAACTTTGGAATGAGAAACATTAGGAAGTGCTTCCCCTTCATGAGGCGCACCTCCTGGGGGAACATCTCCATGCGGTCCCAGATATTCTTATGCCATTGGCAGGCGATGTCGTAGGAGACGTACAGCTCGGATATTTCACTGCCGGCCAAACCCATGAAGAATATATAGTCCATGTTAATGTATCTATGGTGAGAGCATTCAGTCTCACGTTACAAATGAAAAGGCGCCGTACTTACCGCTCGCCCAGCTGCAAATCACCCACAGAGTTCGGGCGCTTCATGTTATGGCGGGCACAGTCGACCGTCGCGATCCCTGAGGACGCCGTGCCTCGTGATTCGCGATCCGGTTTATCCACGGCGTCGTGAGCGACACATGTGCTCCGCTGCGTCCGTTTTTTAGCCTTTCATCCCTTCATAAGGACTATGCGAGCTCACCGGCTGCTTATTCTTCCAGTGCGTCGCCAAATAGCTGTAGTAGGGCGCGATTTTGCCATAGAACAACCACCCATCGCCCAAGGATGGATCCTTCTCCTCGCTGGATACCTTCTTCCTCCGCATGCGGAAGTTGGCGTCAATTGCCAGAAACAGTGCGTACAGGAAGATGTTCAAGCTATAAGCCCATTGTTGATGACTGCCGAACGCAAACTCACCATTTCTCTAGGGGCGTGTCCTTCCAGTTGTCGGGGAGATTCATCCCAGGCTGTGGACACGCTGGACACAACAGCGCGCACTCTCCTTCCTTAGTCCTCTCCATGCCTGATGGATCATGGCCGCGCCCGGCGCGTTTGAGCATTTGGAGATGGCGCCATTCGCGCGCCATCCGGAGAAATTCATCATACCGATCCTGCCGTGTCCGTAAGTGTGCGCCCAGTGACAGACAAGGTAAAAAAGTTACTCGCGCCGGCACCATACCCGAATTATCTGTCGCCCACGCGATCGTGTTGTAAAACTCGGAGCCAGAACACTTGGATTCCAGCGCCATTAAATGAAACCAGCGCAGTCCTTGGAACGTCATTGCAGTACGCGGGTGCTTCCCTGTAGCGGGATACCAGCGCGCACGCAGTAGCTGGATGTCGTGCGGCTGGGCCGTTGAACAATTGCAAAAGTCGAGCGCAACCTCGTGAATGGCGTACATGTCGACCACCACAAAGTTGTCGTCAACAGCTGGCTTGGGGTTCACACATTTGCCCCGTCGCCCTTTGCCCCGTTTGCCATGTCCCAGCTGGATGCGTAAGCCAAGGGTTTTCAGTGTCGTCTTCTGGAACTGCTCCTGCTTCCAAACCTGGGTGCCATTGACTTCAGCATAGGCGGAGAAAAGCAGGGCAAAGCATACCTCCACTCGATGGAGCGGGCAATCACGGTGAACCAGCACAATGCAGGACTTGCAATAGAGGTCGTCCGTGAAGCACTCCCAACACCAATACACGGCCACGCCGGCGCCACACACGATGCAGTTGTCCTGATCATGATACTCCCCCCGACCCTCGAGCTGAACGAGCTCATCCAGATAGAGTTGGGGCTTGCCCTTCCTGACCCAAACCCCCAACGGGTCATCCTGCAATGCAAGATAAGCGCTCGCGACATCATATCAGTATATCGTGACTTACCGATTCTCTCACAGTCCGTGGTTCCTTGCCAGTCGCCTCGAGCTCGTCGCGGTCGTCTGTCCGTCCGACCATATTGTACACCGGCCCCTCGTCCTCCAGGTCAACTCCCTCTGCCCTGTCATCAAACAAATCCTCGTCCTTATCCATCGTAGTAGGCGTCTCTTGACGTATGTCAGGCTTGAGGCCTGTCGAAGGCTTCGCCTTGGTTGGGGACGAGGCCGCCACTCTTGAAAAACTGTGGTGTGTTCGCCCATCTGCGCCGAAATGAACGTGCTGCCCGAGCACGTAGGTTGTCGCGGGTCGTGTCTCATCGTCGCTGCCCTCGCTGTCGGTATTGGGCACGGCTCCCCGTGACACCTGGAATTTCTTCGCCTTCGGCGGCATGGGGGGCAGAGGGCAAAATCTATCAGAGGATGATGTCAGCTAATTATTTACAAAAAGAAAGATGGCGATATATCGCATCCCTCGAACCTAGTAACCACAACGATGACCTCCCCTGACACTCTCGTCGATCACCTAAATCCCTTCCTCCAACGCCGAAGAGTCGAACAGCTCAGGAATATGCAGCGTCGCCAGCAAGACACCATCACATCCCCACTCGCATCCCCACCCCGCCACTTCGTCCTCGAGTGCCCGGCCTGCCCCGATCCAGCTCTACCTGCCCAAGAAAATCCTTCATCGTAAGTTACCGATGACATCCAGCCCACTTGTAACTCACCGCGCGCCCACCAGCGTCCCTCCCAACAGTATCCCGGCGCTGCAGCAGGGGGAACAATTCCGTGAAATGCAGTCGGGGGAACGATCCCATAAAATCAAGTCGTTTCTGTTTCAGACAAAGACCGCAGTGTAAGCCTCTGTACCATTGTCCTCCAGCTCACAGCTCACCTTGCAGCCTCGTAGCAATCCTGCCGTCCTTTCGTACGACATCGCCTGCACCTACGGCCGCCAGCTGCAAACAGCTCGATCCATCCCGGACGTGGACCGCAGCGATCTGATGTTCCTTGACCTTCCCGACTTGATGGATGTGAGCGACAGCGATAGCGAGGAGCGCAGCAGTGGTGTGGTGAAGATTAGAACCAAGTAAATTAATGAATGGATGAGATGTTGCTCCTGCAGTCCAGCGAATAGATAGCATTTGTGGATTATTGAATACCAGCTGTGTCGCGGACGTCTGCGAGCCGGGTCGACATCGCAGGCGTCCACGACCGAAAGAGGGTGAAAGTAAGGCAGCGGAATCACGTGCTTCGAGATCAACAATGAGGCAGAAAAATAAAGAACACAACGACCGCAGATTTAATTGCACAGGGGAGAGAATAAAGGCAAAGCAGGAGGGAAAAACAAGGGTGAGTGGACGAAACACACCAAAAAGAAAAAGCCAATAGAGAAATTGCAAGAAAAAGCCAAAAGCGGGAATTGAACCAGCGAGGGCTAATCCAGAGTGAGGTAAGCCACAATTCGCACCTTTACCAAGTCAGCCAACTGACTATATAGAGGACAGTAAATCATGAGGTCAGATTGTACTCCCATCTCCCCAATCTAATCGACTCAATCCCAATCTAATCGTCTCAATCCCAATCTAATCGGCTTGATTAATCGAAATCACGATCCTTCTGGGCCTTTCCATTTCACGACTGTGCAGTAAGATTCTCTCTGCCTTTCCCTTCCATGTCCAACTCTCAACGATTCCTGAACTCCGGCTTTGTAGTCCCCGCACCCCTCGACAAAAACGCCGGCAACCGCGTTGTTTGGTATCCACCCTTTGATCCGAGCCCTAATTTCACCTCCCCAGAGGAACACGATTTTATATCCTCCCGCCGGTACCATCTCGTCGTCCTGGCTGATGGCGGGATGAGATGCTTCAGTGATATGTGAGTCTTTTCACTCTCTGAATTCTTCTAGGTCTCGATCACCATCAGGGAGGGTGTCCGCTGGGCCAACATCGATATCTCTCGCACCCGGACTCTCCCCGGCATTACACGCACAATGTACCGCACCGCGAGGGAGCTCTCAAACGCCTGCTTCTGTCAGTGCTATATCAACCATTTCCACAACCGCGACGAAACGGAGGGCCGCCACATTCCGCGCGCACCGAAGACCCCCGGCGAATATGTCGTCTGGACGCCGCAGCTACAGTCGCAGCCGCAGCTCCAGCTGGCCCCTGTGGTTGCGCTTACCGCTCCCTCTTCCAACAAGCACTCTCGCCCCAGTCCCAGTGCTGTCCCACCGCCAAGCGCTCTCGCCCTGACCCCATCGCGTACGATACTTGCGCCGCTGCGCCGTCTCCTGCGACTTCGCCCCCTGTCACTTCAGGCTTTGCGACTTCGCCCTTGTCCGTCGCCTCTGTGGCCGAGGAACTGAAAACTCCTATCAGGTACGCAATCAGCTGGGGCTTTACGCGGGGGATAATCACATACCCGTACCATCAGAAATGCGTGGGTGCACGCCTCGGTCCTTGAAATCCTCATCCTCCCGAGCGCGTTTCAGCGCCAAAGTTGGTGGGGACCGAGGGGTCAATGCCCGCTCTTCATTGTCGCGCCTCGGACGTGTCGCAGGTGGAAATTGCTTGTTGTCTAGCTCCCGTCGGTGTTTCCCCGGGTTTGTTGAGCTTATGGAGTGAGTTGTGCGGCGCGTGGAGGCTGATAAATTTCTGATGAAGTTGATGAAGTCCAGGCTCGCGCGCGATGCATCGCCCAATCAATCCAGAATCATATGTTAGTAGGACGAACGCGATGCATCGCACAATCATATGATGTTTGTAGGACTTCAATCGGAAAGTACTACAGCAGTCCCAACCACCGCGCCGTCTCGATGAGCCTGCATGCCTCTAGCAAGGAGAGGCGCTCCTCCGCTTTTGCAATGTGTTCCTCCACCAAGTGAATCTGCTCTTTAGCGCGGGTGTTTTCTTTGACGCCACGCGCATGCTTTGCCGTGACCCCGAGAAGGTGGAGCCGGAGCACATGGAGCTGGGCAAGATTGTCTTGAGTTTTGACGTAACCGCCCTGGTATAGGTGTTGCAGAACGCGGTCGTAGTGGTTGCCGCTGCCTGTGCAACAATGAATAAATGACACCAACCGCGCAAAATAAACGAGACAATGCACAAAACCCAAAGTGAGCTAGAACGGAATCCATGAGCGAAAGCAAGTACCTCCCTGCTTTATAATTGATCTACTCCTGCTCCTCATTGGGGATACGGCTCATTGTTTCGCACGCAAACTTAGATATTCCGCTCCCACAAGATAGCCGAACAGAACAAAAGATGCTAGATTAGCGAACACAATCTGTCTATCATTCATGTCGCGTATCATCTAGATTCTACGTCCCCAAACGGCGCACCGCCTCAATACGCCTGCAGGCCTGCAGCAGCAACAACTGCCCTTCCAAAGCTTGAATGGCTTGTTCGGCCTGGTGGATGTGTGTGTGATATCGAATGTTTTGTTGGACGGTGACTCCAGGCTCGGACTTGACATCGCAGAGGCGCTGTCGCAGTTCGTAGAGATGGCGAAGCTCATCACGGAATGCCAGGTACGCCTCGTCGCTTAGGTACCCCTTGTCATGTAGTGGCTGAACGACGCCCTCGTAATGACTGGCGCTGCCTGTGGAAAATGGTGTATAAGATAATTGCAAACCAAAGGTAAAATGCACACGGACTGAACCCGAATTCTGCCAAGAGGGAATCCATTTTGGAAGTGAGGCAGTAGCCACACTCCATACTTTTAAACGGAAATAAATGAAACGGGAAAAAAAGATTCAGCTAAGGGAATACATCGTGTCTATCAGCATCAAATTTGGAAAACAGATTAAGAGCCCATTGCTAACGAGAACCAGGCACCCCGTCGTATGCATCCCGCAGCTCCTTTCCGCCCTTTTGCGCCAGTAGCGCCTTCGCCGTCATAAAGCCGTATCTGACCCATCTGAACAGCCCTCCCGCCGCGTACTGAGTCATAGAAAAGCGGGTCTCGTCGGCCGCAATCGGCGTGTTGCCATAATTGACGGCACCCGACAGAACCAGAGCAGACGTGCCTGATGGAAACTCCACCAGCAGCTTGAATTGTCTCATGTGAAGATGGGCCCCACGCTTGTGATTGAAACGACCCCCGGAGGTAATGGCACACCAGCCAGCGGGATTGTTGCCGTAGTCAGTATGTTCAGCGGCGACAGTGTCCAGGCTGCAATTAAATGCTGCAGCAGGGAATATGGAGTTACGAAAATTATGTTCGAATCCGGGGTACTTCTCGGAAAGCTGGCGGAGAACGTCTGCATATTCTCGGTAAACCTTGGGCGCCCAGTAGGCGAAAGCGCCTGAATGATCATGAGCCGGATGCCCAGAGGCCTGATCGCTTACTGACTGGACTGGAAGCCGGCGATACAGCGTATATATCTATTTCGGAAAAGCGTGCAGAGAATGCGCCGACGGGGCTTCGAATTGACCAGGTTCCCAGGGATCTGAAGAAGAAAATCAAATCGATTATTCTAAGTACAGATACAAGCATCGATGGATGGCAAAACCTTTTGCCCCCCTCCGAACGATACGCCGGCAGTCAACGCAAGGAAATTTCCACGCCGGTGTAGGCGGTCCAATTCGGTCAGTGCCCGCTCTTCAGCCCCTTCCTCGATGCTCGCTCCATCGCCCGAAAGGCGCCCGGGATGACTTTAGTGTCCCACTCAGGATCATCGGGCTTGCCAACGAACACGCAGACGATTCGGCCATCCTGGTCGACAATGACAATGGGATGTCTGAGCAGTTTGTTAATAGCAGGCTAAACAAGAAGACTTGAATAAAATGTACCCTCCGTCCCACTTAATAAGCCTGTACCCGCGCCCCTTCAACTCCTTTACCGTGAGGACCCGACGGCCGCCGCGCTTCTTCCCCTTGATGCCGACCCAGGCGGCCTTGGTGTGGGGCAGGGCGCTGGCAAGGGCGTCTATAAGGACAGGTGGCAACGCACGGTGCTGGTACCGAAGATTCGGCCTCTTGTCAAAAGGGCTGTGCGTCGCTGTGGAACGGCGCCGGCGTGCACGTCGAGCGGCGGTGGACTCCTTGTTGCGACGTATCTCGATGCCGCCGACCGGCAGAAGGACGGGCATCGCTGTGTTGTCGAATGTGGCAGGGGCTGCGTTGTTTGTGGGCTCGAGAGAATCGGACGTGGAGGAGGACCATGAGGAAGGGGAGGACAGGGCGAACGAAGGCGGAGATCCTGAGCACAATAGGGTCGAAGGCAGAGAAGTGAGCTCCGAAAGGGGGGAAGCGGGGCGCGACGAGACCTCGACGAGATCCTCCCACTCGTCTGCTTCCTGAACGTCTGCGGCGGCGATGTCTCCTCCAACGATTTCCCAAGAACTGGTCACGGTAGCTTCACAGCGGTCGGCGCGAAGATCGGCCGCGGCGAGAGACGCTTGAATGTAAGGTGCAAGTGAGATGCCCGTCTTGATAATGTGGGGCTCGCCGCCAGGGTCGTAAGATGACGCGACCAAGTCGTACGGGGAAAAGACGGCGCCGGAGTGCGTAGAGCCAGACATGGATATGATCTATAGTATTGAGTGAGTCAGTGCAGGCCAAAAAAAAAAACTCGCACGTCGCAGCACCTAGAAAAGCCGACCGCAGTGCCACCATAGAGCTTGTGGTAAGACTCAGCGCACGGCTCTGCGGTCGGTGTTGCTGGGTCCTGCGACGCGACGGCGAAAGAGGAGGGATGTGCTTACTTTTGAAAATAGGTTTGTGGACAGAAAAGGTGGGAAAGAGCGGGTTTGGCGTCTATGCAGCAGGGAGCAAGGGTGGCTGATGGCGAAATCTGATGGCGTAATCGGGATGACCAGGTTGATGAGATCCAGTAAAAGTGCTTGTATACAGGGTGCGTACGGCATTAGAATAAATTCTGAACAGGGAGAACTGTGGGCTGGATGGAACCAACTCGTAGACATATATAGATATGGTGAAGGAAAATTGATGTGGTGATAGACTCACCAAAGTCGTCCTTTGAAGATGTCAAAAATTTCCTAGGGCCTTGAATCGGTTCCTAAATGAAGTCTTTGTAGTATTGTGAGGTTTCAAGGGCCAGCAGTGCGGCTTGAATGGCGTTTGAAAATGCTTATTTTGGCAGGGGAGGAATTGCGGCGAGTGTAGGGCCTGCTCAGGTGCGATTAAAAATCGGGAAGAGTGATTATATGAAAGGAAAGGACGGTTGGAAGAGACGCTCCTGCAAGTCCGAGTGATAAAGTCAAGGCAAACAACCACAAAAGAACGATGGTCGTCGGTGGATGTCACACAAGTAACACTGATCAAAGGTGACAATCGAGGTGAGAACCTTGAAGTTCGACCTCAATAGCGACCTGTAGGGCGACGCGAACAAATCTGAGTCGGTAGTTTATGTCCTGAGTATAAACCCATCCCTATTGAGAGAAAAATGGAATGATATGGGTAGAGCCGGCAAAATATTTTTCGACGTGCATTTGGAGAACCAGATCAGGTGTAAATAACATACGACATCATCATCTTTCTTGCCTCTTGACTTCATCATCGCATTCTTGCTTATGAATTTTGCCGCCGGTGACGAAGGTGCCGTTGTAGAAAGCCCCCTGTAAGTGGATGGAGTGTTTTTACGGCCACGGGGACTTACAATCAGGCAGATTGTTGACGGCGAACGAGAAGAGAAAGCAGCGCCGTCGAGAGGCCAGCAAGCGGTACTATGCCAAGTGGGGAGCTACCGCATATTTTTGCTTGATTGTTCACCATTCTATTATAGGAATCCCGGCATCAAGGAGCAGAAGAACTTGAGAAAAGCTGAAAGGAAGTAAGAACGGGTCAGGGGGGTTCAAATGAGTCGATCAGCTCACGACACAAATTAGGGCCTCTAAAAAAGCAGCAAGACGTCGATGGGATCCCCCGAAGAGCTCAAAAGAGGTCCCCAGGTGTGTTTAGCCTCTGTTTTTCAGGAGCACGCGGGCCTGACCAGAGGGGAGTGGGGAGGATTTTATTGAAGGTACATTGGCCGCTGACAAGGAAGACCTCATGGCCTCGGGCGACGAAGGGGAAACGGCCAATAAAACAGATTCAGAGTGAGTCAATTCTATCTCCTGTCGTACTCATATTGACTCAGTGGCAAGGGACTTCGATGTGCAGTATCAATACAAGATGTCGATGGAGGAAGGTGAGCTCCCGCACAGCCATGTCAGTAAAGTCATATCCCATTTATATTCATTGCTATTATATAGCGGCCAATAGTACCACAGAGAACATTGCGGACTACTGTGGTTCCGAATTGGATGAGCCATCGGATAGCGCCATCAACTCCTGCCACGCCTCGGATGTGGATGTGTGACCTGCGGACGAAAGGCTTGTCGCGGAGACGCTTGCAGGGATGTCAGAGCTGGTCGGGCTTTGGGAATCCTCGACGTCGATGAGGACAGCATCACACCAAGACTCGTCGCTGAAGGATGGGCAGGACAGTGGCCGGGATCTGGCCATTTCAGGTGCTGAGATGTCGAATTGTCGGTACGTGATGTGATTGCGTATTGCATATGTTGCTGATATCGCTGATGCAACACGCAGTTCTTTGACTGCAGTTGAAGGACACAGTGCGCACGGCGCTCCTGCAATTGAGCTGGGCACCGATGATACCGTGTAAGCCGTGGATTGTGTTTGAGCTGTGTGCTGACAGCCATCTCCCAGTACATCTGCCGTAGCAGCATCACGCACAAAGATTTTCCGGGGCTATCATTACGAAGCACAAGGCCCACGACCCGAGAGTGTGGCACGCCAAGTCATGCTCAGAGCCGGTGCCACTGGCATATGCGGCATGTGCCCGAATGTGGACAAGTGCGAGAACGGCGGTGACGACGGGGAAGGGTTATGTGATCGGTGCATCGATTGCCAGATGTGGGGCTACGCCTGCTGGGACCACTTCAATGGGGTCCAAGAGTGGGAGGAAAGCCTCTGGTAGGCCCAACGTCGACAGCAATATTTATTGCAAATATACTTATCCACGTACAATTTATTTAATCTGATTGGGACATTCTCTTATCCGATCGGAAGGGAAGGATGATGAGCGTGGTGGCGCGATGGCATTGCAGACTACACATTGAGTAAACTACGGTAACCCTGCTCTACTCCAACTGCACGGAGACCGTCATCTGGGAGCTATACGTGAAAGACGTCAGAAAAATGGCATATGGAGGGATAAAGACGCACACACTACTGGTGGCAGCTGGCGACACGGATGACGGCGGGCCCAGAGCGAGGGGAGCTGATGGGAGCAGTGGCGCTCACATTGGCTCCGGACGTCCACTTCTCAACCTTGCCATCCTCGTACATCGAACGGTAGTAGGCCAATGCCTCCATGCGAGTGGCCTTCCAGAGATGCTTGGAGGGGACACCATGAACTTGGGCGTCCGACTCAGCGCTGGAAGAATAGTAAGTAAAATATATATATCTCGAGATTTGAAGAGAGGACTTACACACTAGCATACAGACCGGGTTCCCTGCCAGTGGTGACAGCGTGGTAGGGAATGTCGTCCCCAGATCCTGGGGGGTGCGCGGCGTCGAGTTGGTCCGGGGTGCGTGGGACACCTTTGACCAGAACGGTGGGAGGAGCTGTGAAGGTGTAATCAGAATATTAAACTAAAGCCAGAGACACTGCTTATGAAGGGCTGCGGCAATGGCTTCCGTGACTGCGGCGTTGAAGGCGAGAGGGAGCTGTGCTGTGAGATGCAGATTAGTTTGGATAAAGGGACAAAGGGAGGTACGCACTCTGGAGGTCGACGCAGCGCTGGGCGATGACGAGAGACATCTGCAAAAGCCCCGCAACCATCGCGACTAGCTCTTCCATCCCCTCTGAGCGGAGGTTGGAAGAGCTAGTCGCAGCAGCGGGGAAGGTGTCAATCATTTCGATGGCAGTGATCGGGGGAAAAATGGGTGGCGAGGAATTTCGGGGGAAGATTAGGCCGTTAAGTACCAAGATCAGAGTTGCGCATGCTTGGGATGATGGAAGCGCTCGATATGCGATAAGCGTCGGTTGTGAATGTCCCGATTCGGGGAATAGAATCGAGATTTGGCTGCGAAAGAGATTAAATAATTGGAAAAAGGCTCGCCACATTTTTTTACTCACCATGGCAAGAAGGGAGTTGTCTGGGATTCGAAAGAGAAGAGTAAGCCCTAGTAGCGCATAGCAGAGACGGGCAGACACTTACCTCGACATTAATATTGCAGACACTGCATTGCTGGTACTACAGTCGGGAGCAGCTGATTTAGTACTTAGGGCCGCGACGGCCAGCTCGAGTAACTGGAGGTGAGTTTGGAGCAAAAAAGAAAAGGAAAATCGTACATATGAAATAATCCCAAACGGGCAGCTGTTTTCGTCTTGCGTTTCATCCCATCATCAACCGTGACTTGCTGGGCGACCTACTCCGATGGCGCCCAAACCGTGGACAAACGAAGAGCAATACCAGTGGCTGCACACCCATGTGGGGAAGTATCTGGACAGCAAGGTCACCGGCGACCAGATCAATTTTTTCGTTAAACTGGACGAGACATGGTTTTCAAAATGGCCCGCGGAGGAAGCCTGTGAGTTGCCCGCGAGAGAGTCGGGCAGCGATCTGACAGACGTGCAGGAGGAGCAGCTGGGAAAGTACATCGAGAGGCGGAAAAAGGTAAGTCGCGACTTAGACGCGTTGATACGAGCGACTCACGCGTTTTGGCAGCAATTGCGAGAGTGGTTTCGCAACCACACCCAGAAAGCACGCGGGTCGGGAGACAAGCCTGCAAAGAAGGACGACACGCAGTCATTGGCGGCCACGCTTTGGAAGGTCGACGAGCGCCACCGGGACCCGCAACTAATAGAATTGTGGCACAAGAAGTATCCCGAGAAGGGAAAGGCGGCATTGGAGGCCGCCGGGTACTACGCGAAGCACGCTGGGGACATTGACTGGGTAGGGCAGAAGGGTGCGATGGGGCCACTGGGAATAAAGGAGAAAATGAAACAGCAGTCATCAGCTCGGATGGCGATGTGGAGGAGGGTGACAATAGCGGTGTTCGCGGGGGAGAGTGACAAGGTTAAAGACGAGATGGCAGAGGAGCTGAGGCGATTCCAGGCGGCGAAATTGGAGGGGAAGGGACCGGAGCAGCGTACGCCAGAATCCGCGCAACTGTGAGTGCTTTTTTGAACTGGTTCGAGGACGACGAGCTGAATAAATAAAATCAAAGGTCGCTGGATCAGCTGGAAGCCATAGTGCGGCGCCTGCACATGCTGATTGCAGAGAAAACGGGGTGGGTGGGAATCTCCCTGTTCGGGGGACCGACCCCGAACGACGGAGGAAATCTGAACTTTACGCTGTGAGTGGTGTGAAGTATGGGTGCTTGTTTAACTGACGTGCATTATGGCAGGCTGTCTTCCGGAGTGACACCCGCAGGCAACAACTTCCCCGACTCTCACCCCAACCGGGAGCAGGACGTGGGTAAACGCTTTTCGGAGTGGTTGAGGAGATGCTTTTGTGAGTTCTGTTCTTTAGCTATGCGAATTGCTTACATCTTTCCTTACATTTCTCTTTTTTTCTTCTTCAGCGCGTGCGGAACGCGATGCGATGGCGCTACAGTCCAGCGACATTTTGGACGACCTTCTGGCCATGCCCGACGAGTCCAAGGCCGGCGTGGGGATCGACAAACCAGCTCAAACGGTCAAGCCCAAGAGGGCCGGGAACAAAGCACCAAAGAGAGCAACTAAGAAGAAACCAGCAAATTCAGCTGCGTCGGAGGAGACCCCTCGCTCTCTGTCGCAACGGACCCCACTGCAGAACCCGCACAGTTGTCTGCGATTCAGCCGACACACGTGGCTTTGTCGTCGTCCCCGCCCAGCGCGTCCGTTCTGTCCTCCAACACCAACCCCTTGTTTTTGCCGCCGAACGCCAGCCGACAGGGGACCAACTCCATGCCCTCTGGACCTTTGTTTTATGCCGCGCACGATGAGCTGGGCTCTCAGAATGGCTTCCTGTCGGCCACGGCTGCTTCTTGGGACCCGCACGATTCATTAGCTCGTGCAGCGTCGCCTCTCGCGGACGATGATGGTTGGGGGATGGTAGATCAGGAGAGCAGCGAATGGTTTGGGCCGCCGCACGACAATACATCGCCCGCTCAAACCCTTGATGCATCCGGGCTCGCTGATCTCGATGCATCGGGGCTCGCTGACCTCAATGCATCGGGGTCTTTCAAGTCATACGACCACCCGCCGGACCCGATGGTTCTGCCGAGAGGGATGGGTAATACGTGGGGCGATGTGGACCCGACGCACAGTCTCTTCCTTGTGGAGCGAGCAGTTATTGCTGGCCCAGCAAAGGAGCTGCAGCTGGAGGACTTATGGAGCAGAGGAGCGGGCGGGCAGTATGGGGGAGGTTGGGATGAAGGGGCTCATTCCGACTCCGCGAGGCAGACTCATGTGTGGCAAAGCTCAGGTCAGCCGCTCTCCTCCTTGCTAATCTAATGAATTCAAACTGAGACTGCTACGACAAGGCATATTTGGCACGTTAGGGTTGGGAGAGGTGCCGCCTTCGCAAGCAAACACCCCAGACTCCTCGTCATCGCAGACAACAATGCCCTCCGCGCGCTCCTCCCCGCATGCGGATCCTCCTGTGCGGCCCGCTGCCGTACCCGTGTGCCTTTCCCCCATGCAGATGACGCCGCCCACCGCGCGTCCCTTGCCGCAGACTACGAGTTCGTCGTCGACGCCCTCCCCGCATGCGAGTCCCCCCGTGCGGCCCACCGCGCACCCCGCCCCGTGCCCCTCACCGCATGCTCCCATACGGCCCGCTGCCGCGCCCACGCACCCCTCCCCCATGCAGATGATTACACCCTCCATGCGCCCCTCCCCGCGTGTGGATGCTCCGGTGCGGCCTGCTGCCGTGCCCGCGCGCCTCTCCCCCATGCAGACGGCGCCATCCCCGACCCTTCCTGCGGGACCGCGCGCTCCGGCCCAGCTAATACCTCCCCGCTGCCGCCGCGTATTGCACGGGCTGGGGCGGCCTTGCTGTCAATCGCGGAGTCTACTGCAGCGTTGGAGGGCGCAATGAAGACAGCCGCTCTTAAAAAAAAGGACAGGGAGGATGGCAGGCCCGGTGGGGACGGTTTTGGGGGACAGGGGCGACGAAAGCGATGAGAACGAGGACGGCGAGGAGAGTGGCGACAAGGAAGAGGTGCCGCTTGCGAAGGCAGCCGCCAACTTTTATTACCCCAAGTCGCGGCCGGATGGCCAATCCCCCAAAGCAGTGAAGGCAAAGGCCAAGGCCGCGGCGCAGGAGGTAGCCAGCGGAGCACGTGGGCACGGGCACGGCCGTGGACGCGGCGCAGCCTGAGGGGGAGGGGCGAGCAACAGAGCTCGGTGGTGCAGGCGCCGGCAGTGCGGCAGCGCCACAAGGGCAGACGGCGGCGAGGGACAAGGAGGTTGTCGAGCCGAGCGATGTCGAGCCTGCGCACAACGAGGGGGCAACGAGCAGAGCACCGAGGAGGAAGAGGCTGCCCTCGCCTTCCTGCAGGCGTACAGCGACAATGGGGAGATTATTCCTGCCGCTGGACACTCCTCCGCCCGAGGGGACAAACTCAATGCGGGAGCGGGAACGTGCCAAGAAGAAACAGGAGCGAGAGGAGCAGCATCGAAGCGCAGGGTCCGAACACCGCGGGGCCGTCAGACTTGGTCATCCTACCGAGACTGCCAGGCTCCATGCCCCCGGTGCCCGAGCTGGGCAGGCCCGGAGGGAGAGACGCGCACCAAAGACCGCAAACGACAACGCGGCTATGCTTGAGGCGTTGGCGAGGAAGGCGAAGGAGGGGGCTGCCAAAGAGAAGGGGGTAGGCGACAAGGGAAAAAATAAGTGCATGGCGGACGATGGGCAAGGCGGAGGCAAGACGAAGAGGCAAGTTTTGCTGACATTCGGATGATTTTCGCTGATTTATGAATAACCCAGACAAAGAAAGTAATGGGTGAACCGGAGCAGCACCGACGGCCGGGAAATGTTGAGCGGGAAGATAGTGCAGCTGTAGATACGATGTTTTTTTCGGGTGCATGTACATTTTCAAAGTATCGCTGAACTTAGAATTTTTTTTTTAGGATTGTGGGATCAGGCGTCTGGCGTATCTAAACAGAAAGCTCATACCATATACTATGGATTATGGTTGTAGCGGTATCGTATCCTTGTCTCTGACTTCGTTGCTCTTTGGCAAACGCCCAGGTTCGAATCCCGTAAGTATGGTTTGTTTACCTTTTTGTCCCTGCCGGATTTGCCTTCGCATTTTAAAAAAAAAAACGGATAGGAACGGACGCTCTGATACAGGAGGCCGTTTATATAGCAGCTAGGTACATTAAAATGTATGTAGATTTGGGATAAACCGGTGTGGGGCAGCGGGAACACAGTAAGAAGGAGCGGGACCGTTAAATGAG
>JARKIE010000777.1:0-24883 GCA_029378255.1 Mycena rosella
ACACTTTCCATTGTTCAACTTGTGTTGGCCTTGTGCGGAGTCTCTCATGAAGTCAAGGTGAATTGAAACAAAAGGGAGTTGGAGTCAGGCTCAGTTGAACAGTTAATTGTTTAGTAACTATTGATCAAAAAGTTGTGCTGTACTGAGCTCAATTCTAGGACAATTCACTTGAAATCACATTGGGAGATCTGTAGAGGATCCATATGTAGGCTATTACATTTGCAAAGTGTATGGGTAGGATTTGAGTCCAGTATAAAATTAACAGTCCTATTTTGATCACTTTGCATATACAAGTAATTTGTGGATCAAAACATAGCTGCACTTTGGCAATTCTACTGCACTTCCAATTTGGCCTCAGAAATTCAGCCATTTGGTAATGTACATTTTACTATGCTGTAAATGCTTGCCAAAAACCCAATGGAAACCAAACCTATACTGAAGCCAGGAAGGTGCTGTAAAAAAAACTTTGCTTAACTATCCGGGCGAGCTAGAGTATGTGTCCCCTGGCTATTCTAAGCAAGCAACTTTGTACTTATTCTCCCTTTGTTTCCAAGTGGTGAATCCCTCTTAAAAAGGTTCTGTTTGGGCAACTTTTTCTTGTGTTTCAACTAGTGCATAGTTTATTAATTTTTATGTGGGTGATCAATAGTAAAAGAAATTGGATATGGGCATGGAAACAGATCAGGTCATGAGGATAAGAGGTGCAGTGAAGGGAGAGGTTACAGGTATGCCCGGAGGGCCTTTTGAATTTACAAGGACACCAGAATAGTATTTAGGTAGACAGTCGGTAGGTAGTTCCTTAGTTTTCTGGAATCCACCACTTCACCCACTCAGCTTGTGTTTGATCTACTTGCTTTCTAGGCAGCCCACGCGGGGTCCCTACCTCTGAATTATCGGGACCTCACAGCAACAGTGCCAACCACGGCTGCGAAGGTCCGGTATTTCGGCCGAACCAGATATAATCGATGGGTGACAGGGGTCACGGATGCTATGTGACCCTCTTTGACCCCATGTTCAAGCAACCTTCAAGTTCGTCTCACCCTCGTCTCACCCTCCTCCCGTAGCCCGAAATCTAGCGATAGAATATTGCCGCTTGACTGTCGCCATGCCGCCGTATTTCTATTCCCGCTGACTCCGGCGCCGGCAGTGTTCTGAGCTGTTCTCTCAGCGAAACTGCGACACATTTGAGTCGTTTACAGTAGTCTCTCGTAGACAGACGCTTCAAATCGAAGCTCATACTTCGCTTGTTGAACATTTACAGTGCCATCCTCCCAGCGTTGCTCTCATATATGCTGCATTCTACCTTTGGACCGAATTACATAATCTTAACCGCTTCAAACGTTCTAATTATTGATTTGACTTGCCCGGAACTTGAAGAATAGCCCAAACCTTCGGAGTCTCTGCCACTAACTGCCGGTTATTTAAATTTGGTGTGGAGCACTTCCAAATGACGCAAAATGACGCAAAGTAACGACAGCCGAATGGAGCCTAAATCACTTCGTAACCAATGTTGGTTCAGTTCTCTTATCTGGCATTGTTTTTCTTGCTATTATTTTGTCCCCTGAAGCGACTATGGCCCGCTTTGATGGAGTTAGGGCAAGCACAGCTTGCTTTAACTCTGGATATCAGAGTTGTGTGTTAGTTAGAAGGTTAAGGTTAGGGTCAAGGATCTTATTGGTGTTGAAGGAAGACTTGTTATCAATTTTTTGTTTAGTAAACACGACAGAATTTGAGAGAAGACAATAAATACAATGATTGCATCACTCGGACTCAGACCCTCGTCAGATCAATCTGTAACACCCGGCACCCGAGACATCGAACAGCAGCTATTTCACGGATGGACGTGTGCGATATCCATGCCATTTTGATTGCCTCCCCCTCTTACAGGAGCGTCGACCTCTTCGCCCATGATCGTATTCTGTTTGGAAAACCGGCAACTGTCGGCAGCGACCTCTTGGACTTCCAAGTCCATTTCCCGGATTCCAAACTTTCAAAGGTCGAACCCCGCTTTAATCCTTGGCTTCTTACCGCGCCTCCCCTATACCTGGTATTACTGCGGTGGACACGCAACGGACACGGTATTTTGTGGTTTGTTCGCTGCACTGCACTGACACAGCACCAGGATAGTAGTGCCGGCGGGATCCAAAAAAGATCTGACTTTTGTCAGTTATAGCTCGATACCTGATACCCAGTACATGAGGAAATCCTGGATCTCTCAAGCTCCTCGCCTACTCGAATCTGGGCTCGGTGTTTTGATTCTCTGCTTATATTTCTCGAATTGACAACCTATAGCCCCGGCGTTAAGCTAGACGATCTGCTTATTATTGACATGGTTCAGCTGTGGATGTCATTTCAATATGCAGAGCAGGACATGGATCCTTCATCGAAGATGCCATATCTTTTTTTATCCTCGCCGGCAGCTCGTTTCGAAGACGATGGGACACTTTGGCTGGATATCCAACCCCCAGATCAACGCTACTACTGGTCCTTTGATCCCTTGGGAGAAGAGTTTTTGGAACACGATGTCGTTGCCCAGCTCTCCCTTCCTCAAGTAACCTTTGAAGTCAAAGGCTATGGTACTTCATGGACTACCAACCAATATGAGCTCCTCCGGAAATTTCACGAGCTCAAGGGTGTCAATTAGCACTTCACAAACCGGGACGTTTTGCCGACCATACCGCAAGTCACAGTTCACTCCTTCTCAATCCCCTTCTCAGATAATTTCATAGAGCCGGTCGTCGCAGAGTTATTGTCGGAGTATTGACTGTCTTTTGTTCCATTCGTAACACGAAGCTACCTTCATTGTGTATTTTGGTTCAGGCTACATCACTCCGAGTCGCGCTGCTCTCTCTAAACAGCGGCGAGAAATCGACGTATCAACGGAAAATTTCGATTCACGTTGACATGTAGCGGATACTTCGCCAGACCCTTCTGTATTTGGGCGCGAGCCGAGTCGCGCGGTGGAATTGTCTCAGTGACGGGCACATCGAGCATCATATTGCATCTCCCGCACACAGGATGTCCCGCACCTCTGGTTCTCCCACTCGATGCAAACACGCTACACCTGAATACCCGTTCGACACCGCGCCCGCACTGACACTCCGAGACCGGTGTCAACACCCGAAGGACTGAGACGGAGACGCGCCGCCGGGCCGAGAGTAACATTTCTGGCTTGCATAAGTGGCTTGCGCCCGCGCCAAATGGCTTGTTTCGGGCGTGGGCCCAAGGGTACAAGACTGCAGGAATAATGACAAGCCTGAAAAGTTGCAGAGGAGAATATTGTTCGCACGTTGGTGGAGCACACGGCATGGAAGACGAAAGTAAGGACCAGAAGGTCATAGACAATGAGGAGCATCCAGGAACATGTTATAAACGAAATAGCTGTGGTGGAAATGCTTGGTGTGGGTGACCACAAGTCATGCCACGCCCCAAGCCACGCCACGCCCGCCCGCCTCAGCAAATTCAAACTCCGCTAAGGGGCGCAAGCCATTTTGGCACGCCACTCGGAGGAGTCTGCCGCCGCGCCTACGCCGCGCACCAAAGCACCCCACGCAGTCTCCGCACTCGTCCTCTCAGGTTCCATCAGCCAACGCCACGCACGCCGAGCCCCGCCCCTGCGCCGCACGCACCCCCACAAACGCACATGCTCTGAGCTGTGCAAATGCGCTCTCGAGCTCTAGAGGTAGGAAACGACGAGGGGATCGACGGCCATGGGGTTTACAGGGACGCATCTGCGAACGTGTCAGTCAGCTGCGACGAAGTGACGCACCGAGTACCAAGGTTTCCCCACACTTTCGCTGGAATCATCGTTTTCGCGCACCCGGGCCCGGGAACGTACGCTCGATGCCGTGCAGGGAGAGCGAAGAGAAGCGCATGCGGCGCAAGAGGACTTGGATCTAGAAGCGAGCGTCAGCGAGTGGGCGGAGGGAACGAAGGAAGAGGGTATGGGGAGAAGGAAGAATGATTGTGGGGAAGAAGCATGGGATACGGCGGACGGGTACAAGGAGATGCGCCACGTACAGCCTCGACGCTGTATGGAAAACAGGACGCGTACGCACGCGCTGCAGAAGCATGGAGGAAGAAGGAAGGAGGGGTACAATGGCACGGATAAGGCGGCGCGGGCAGGAAAAGCATGCGCGAGGGACGAAGGACAAGAACGAAGGCACAGAAATAATGCAGAGTAGAACGCACCTTTAAACGCAATAGCGCTCTCCACATCCGCGATGCTCTAGTCAGGCTTTCGAGCTTCTCGTATGACGCGCTCCTTAGCTGACGCCCGGGACGAGCATGTTGGCCGCGCTGTCTACGAGGAGCCATGAGGGCGATGGGGTCCGTCTTGAGCTTGGGCACCGTGCGGCCGAAGACGCCTGGGCAAGCGTCAGGGATGTGGATGACGGGAGGTCCGAGGAGAGGAGACGCGCCAGAGTGCGAATTGCGCCCCGAGCTTGAAGTACACGAGCACGCGTAGCCCGCAGGTGAGCGCCGGCGTGCGCGTGTGGCCATGGGTGCCACCCACGGCAGCCGCGCGTCGAGCCAGTCGGACATCTGAAGCGCATCGATGTAGCTGAGTTCGCCGAGTTCGGTTAAAGAGATCAGATAAGGGAAGAGTCCGCATTGGGTTAGCGCGGTCACGCGACTCGTATGCAAGTCGTGAATCAGCGTGGATCGCGCGCATGAATCGCATGTACGGCACCAGCGCGCGAACGAGGAAGGCTGTTGATTGTGGATGGATACGAGATAGACCGTGCGCTCTGGGCGCATGTCCACGCCCAACGTAGGATGCCTCCAAAGACGGGTGCCAATCAAGTGCCAATGCCCTCCCGCCCCGCGTACAAGCGCAGCTCCTCCTTGACTGCCTAGACGCGGAGGCGGGCGTGCTCGCAACATACTCCGCATCCGGGGGCGGTGGGATGGTAGAATGCAGAGAAGGGTGTATGCGCGAGTGGGGCGAGGGTGGAACAACGGAGCTGCTATCCGCAGATTGTGGTCCATGCTGCCCGGGACGCGCTCGCATGGAGCACCACGAGCCGGAGGTGGGCTGTGGCGCGGGAATGGAGAGGGCGCTCTAGGTCACGCTGAGGGTGGGCGGGGGTATGAGGGGGCTCGTTACGAGGCGTGTAGGGAGTAGGACGTGTTCAGCCGCAAGGCGGCGCATAGGCTGATGCCGACATTTACATGATTTCCGAGGCGCTGGCGCTGGACGGAGTGGTGCGGGGGTGGATGTGGACGTGCGCGTGATGAAGCCGGGGCAGCGCGTGATGAAGCCGGGGCAGCGGTGCACAGCGCCGAGTGCGTCCACGGGACGATTGCGGCTCCCGTCCGTCCCCGAGGAAGTCGGTGTCAATGGGAAATTGATGTCTGCATTCGTGTCCCCTCCCTTGTGAAATAGCAGCGGCTGTATTTAAATCAAGGTGGGATGCTACGTCCTACTTCGAGCGGCATGTACCGAGAATAGAGACGGATGGGTGTCCGGGTTACGGGACGAGAAACTAAGAGGGTGTAATGCGTATACAGCGGAGTACAATAAGAGCGGACGTGCATTGGATTGGTCGAGGATGCGTGCCCACTCGGAGCTAAAGGCAGCTCGAACGGGCAATGGGCGCTAATTGCCGGCTTGAACGATTGAAGGAGACCTTCCGTGAGTCAGAAGATCGACCCGACGACCTGCCGTGGTGATGGGATCCCAACCACCGTGCGACGGCGTCGGAGATGAGGTTGATTTCAAAAGCGTGTGTTTTGGGGCGCGAAATTAAGCCCAATGTCATTTCAAGTAGATCTCGGATGCATGCAAGCGCAACTTTCCGGTGTAGTTATGCATCTACATGGCATGTGCCTGCCTGTAGATCCGTCACTCCTTTAAATACATTCGCTAATCCCTTCGACACACCAGATTCCGGTATCCTACTCCGTGTTTCCTGAGCACCAGACTCGGCCAGGCCGGGCCGAGTTGCGCCACTACCAGTCCAGATGACTGTCAACCAACTGTAACCTTGCGTGACGCGGGACTTCTTGTTGGCCGTGGAGCACGCTGATCATGAGGCCACCCCAATGTTAATATACATGTTGAATTTGTGTTGAATACTCAGCAAATGCTCGGTATATCTGCAGCATGTGCTACCTTGGCGCGAGCTCTAAATTGGTTGGCTGTGGCTCCGAGACTCGGACATGAGAGGTATTAATTTTCTCCCCTCAGCTCATTTAAACCCCTGCACTCAGCAGCAATCTTTGACTTTTTTCTTCGTGTGGGAAGAGCCCCAACCAACCAGTCCTCATCATGCATCTGACACCCATCCTCATTGGCGTCCTTGCCACTCTCTCCGCCACGGCATCGGCCACGCAAACCTTCGCTAACACGGGTACCACCCCGGCAGGCTGGGACTTTATTCTAACAGAGCACGAGGGCACGGTGCAACAAGTGACCAACCTCGTCTACGGCACCGGTGGTACCGCCATCAAGGTGACGCAGACGTACGACGCGTCCTACACCGGCCGGTACCACTCCGAGTTCCACCATACCCAGGGGTACCACCTCGGCGAGCAGGGCTTCTACGGCTTCGCCTTCCGGCTGTCGCAGGATTGGCAGTTTTCGCCGGCCCAAAGCTATAATCTAGCTCAGTTTATCGCTGATTTCACCTATACCGGCTGCGACGACTGGATGCCCTCCAGTATGGTGTGGATCATCGGTAACCAGCTGGCCAGCCGTGTGAAAACGGGTTCCGTCTGCAGCCAGGTGACGACCGAGTTCAAGAACCTGGCCACTGTCTCTGCCGGCGTTTGGCACAAGGTCGTCATCCAGGCCAACTGGCAGAATGACGGCACCGGGTACTACAAGCTTTGGCTTGACGGGGTGAAGGTGCTGGAGAAGGACAACATTGCCACGACCATCGCACAGACCGATGAGTTCGAGTTCCACGTTGGGCTTTATGCTAACGGATGGCATGATGATGGGCGCATGCTGGGGACCCAACCGTTCAGGCAGGTGTGGTATGACCAGATTGGGATGGGAACCACATTTGCCGATGCGGATCCGGATCAGTGGTCCTAGGGGCATTATTGTCGTGAAAGAGATCGCAGAGTTAACGTAAGGCTGATATGATTTATGTATAAACTGCTTGCAAAGATTTTTGGATATGCTGAGCTTGCCGAGAATGAGGCGAAATAATTATTCGGTTCTATACTGTATGCTCCCATATGGTAGCACGAGTGCTCCGACGCAGTCTGAGACTCAGATCGTTCGTTTTTACGAGGATCGTTGAATTTGACCTATGTTGGGAATTACAGGTTCAACCATTACCGTAGCCAGTAATGGCAATGCGACTAGGCATCGCCTTCTGGGAGTTCAGCCCCTGCGCTTATTTATTTTTTCATTTCAAGTAGTAACAAGAGGCTGGTCGGCCGCTTCACGGCCTCCCATCCTCTTTTGTGAAGTGGATTTTCAATTAGCTGTTTTGTTTTGAAATGTTCGCGTTCTTTTACTTAGCACTTGAGTGGAGTTGAATCGATATTCAAGGTTAACACATCAGTCTTGACCGCGCACTTAGTTGAGCCGAGCTGAGTTGAGAATCACAGGTAAGCCACTGTGGCCGGCCATTCACCAGGGAATCTGCGGTCACTTGTGAGTATATCAGACGGAGAAGTGATGGAGGGCGATTGTGGGGAGCGGCGACGCGTGTTTCGATTTAGGCATCGTGCCGCATTGAGGAATCAGCGAGCCGTGAACAAAAGAAGTGTCGGAGTGTAAGAACCTTCAGACAGACAGACACTGAGACAGGCGAGTGCATAGTGCTATTATCCTGAGTTGATGGCATCACCGGGAAGCACTTCATCTCCCGTTGGCGCCCCTTACGTATTACACTGTAATAGAACCCTGTCGGACCGCGTACCCATCCCGCCACGCCCGACAGCTGCCAAACACAGCCCAACCACCGGTGATGCGTCCGCGGCCGTCGATGATGGCGCATCACCAGTCACGGATCACATTATTCGGCATCCCGGCTGATCCAAACCCATCAATCTGCCGCTCGTGCCGCGGGATCTACCATCATGAAGCGCTCCTTGCGGCCGGGTGGCAGTGGACCCTCTCTATCTGCTCCCGCTCACTGCCCTGCTCGACGCCGATGCCGATGCCTCCCTCCTTGGACGACGCCGATGCTGACGCTGCCCTACTCGACGCCGCCGCCCTGCTCGACGTAGAGGGTAAGTGGACGAGGCATAAAAGTGATTTGGGACATGATATCAGCACAGCCACCGCGCACGTGGGGGCGCCTTTTGATGCGACATCGCTCGGCTGGCCGTACGGTTCCGGTACCATGGACTATGGGATCCATATTGGGAGTCATCCAATCTTGGATGCCCTCGGCCGCTTGGTTACAACGCTGACTTAAAGCCGGGACAAGTAACGTGGAAGTCGCAAGTTTGATTCCTGAAATCTGCAGTCTTTCTGCTTTTATTATTATAATAGTATTATTATGATTTATTTATTTATATTAACCGTTCTTTAACGAAATGGTCCTCGATTCTTTACACATGTTTGTTTCATCCCCATGGAGGTTATCCCATCTCTGCGTCTCCCCTCTCGCGCCATCTTCGACGCTCACTGGTTCTCACACTATTGAAACCTCTTCACTGCAAAGCTGTGCCTAATTCAACACCAAGCTCCATTTGAACCGAGCTTCTCCCACAAGCACCTGCGGAATTCATTTGAGAGACTGTGATGGATACAGGCTCATTTGAGCTAATTACCCTCCATGAACTCTCGTTCACAGTACAGCCTGATTAAGCAAACATCTCCGAGATCCCCGAGATATTTGGAACAGCTGTCGTTTGCCTCGGGCATGGCTCGGACGTGGAGTCACTGCCTTCCCCCGCAGTCTCGGGCATGAGTAATTGCTCCCCGACTCCACTCGAGTCATATAGCTATATTTAGAGTATTTCTACGTATATAAAGGGAGCCTTCCCACTTGTGTAAATAACCAATCTTACTGCAATACATCATCGCCTGGAACCTTCTATCAAACCTGTTTCAACCTATGCGCATTCAAATTTCTGGGAGCTCATGGCTTTTCTGCGTTCCCAAGGTCAAAAATTGCAAGAATATTCGCACATGACGTGCTCGCAAATGCATGGCAACCTCAAATTTGCAACTACCAAACATTCCCAAATAATCCCCAAGAAACCTACTCGTCCCCATCCCCCTGCCCGATATTCTCCTGAATCGCCGCAAAATTCGTTTCTGGGCACATCGGCGTGGAACATCTCTGTCGGGACTGGTTTTCTAGGCGGCATCTGGCACCTCAGCTTAGGCAATTGCGAATTTTTCAAGCATTCAGGATTTCATGGCAATGTTACTCATTGCAGCGCTGTTCATTTCGATTACTCTCATTCGCTTCCTGCGCTCGCTTCCCTGCTGTCGCAGCTCCGTGCGCGGAGTCTTGAAACTACGCCTCCGGGGAAATCAAATCTCCATCCCGTCAACACTTCGTCCCCAAATGTCTCTGCATCTTCCTGCCATCGTGCACATCCGAGTCGTCGACATCCACATTGCCGCAACCTTCTTTCCCTACGCTGGATGACTCATGAAACCTCCCAATCGAAATGCTCGAAGACTTTTGCAATCGGCGTCTTTCTCAGAACCCCATTGGACTGCGCCAGTGACGCGCGACGCGGCGCTATGTACCCAACTCAACATCCCCGAGAACACCGAAACAGTTCCCACGCCCACTCTCTTACAGCCACAGCTCGCGCCGCTGTCCTATCGCCACCCCTCATACTCGCAAACGTGTCTGAGCCCACGAGTCGTTCTCATTGCCTTCCCATGGTGTGCAATATTAATCAGACTCGGTTTTACATTCTCCCCTCTGCTGTAGCTCATTTCCTCCTCGTACTTTATGGCTGACTGCTATCGCTCTACCTTACTGCACTGCTAGGTATCCCTCAACTTCCTTCACTACATATTACTGCTCCGGCCCTTCTCTCGATTAGTAGTAACCAACATAGGGGACTTTCCGCATATTATGGTTTATCATTGACTCTGCCCCTGCTTTATGGAACAAATATTAAAGTTGCAGTTAGTCCTGTGCAAGAAATATTTCTAGAAGTCATCGACGTTGAGTTGAACTTGCACGGCGCACTTTGATCCACATGTCCCTCGTTTCTCAACTGAAATGATCGAAGCACAATTCATCTCCCGCGCGATTTGCTGCCGCGCAGATCAAGCCGCGCAAAAGGCGCAGTTCAAGTACTGCGTAGCAGCAAACTGCGATCATATGCAGCCGAGTTTCTGGACCACTTCGAACTGTGCATTGAAACTGATGTTGCACTGCCCTGATTTGAAGTTGACTGCGTCTTGAAACTCCGGTCCGCGCTAAAGCAATTGTGGAATGGCGAGTCACAAGAGGACGTATTATATTTAGTCCGCGGATCACTCCCGCGATGCCGGAGCGAAGCGGAGGCTCACCTTGTTCCCTTTTGATGGTTTTCCTACATCAGAGAGACGAGCCCGAACGTAGGAAGGCCGCCGTAGCCGTGGCGACGAGCGCGCGTGCCGAGCACGCTCCTCAAGGAGCGACAGGCGTCGCCAGTAGACCGGTAACCGATCTGTCTAGCTGTCGACCGGTCGATCTGAGTTTAAATTCAGATGACGTGCGCCGCCACCAAAGTTGAACGCTCAAAAGTCACGTTTTGATGCCCCATCAGCGATTTTTGGGTGGTGAAGGGCATCAAATGTGACTTTTTAACAAAATGTGGCGGTGCCGCCGCTCGTCATCTAAATTCAAACTCAGATCGACCGGTCTGTCTACCGACACTTGTGATCTCGTAGACAGACCGGTTACCGGTCTACGTCGCCAGAGGACGCATCGCACCCATTTGGTGGCCTAATGGCACGGCACGATCGGCACAATGCCGAAAATGATGTGCTGCTGGAATTTCCGGTGGCGTGGTGGCGTGCGCGCCCTGATGCGGCCTGTCAGGGCCGGCCCGGCCTGCCCAACGTCCCGGCTTCCTTTATCGACCAATTTACACCAATTTTACGTGTTAGAAGCGACGATCCTGGAAAATGCCTCTGACAGCTGTCGATCAATCCATCAACTCAGGATAATAGCACTCTTCCCTCGACAGACAGGCGTAATTTTATAAAGAGGATAATTATTATTTCTCTTAGTAGATATAAAAGCCTGTGGTACCTTACCAATAAGACATCTTTAAATTAGTATCTTGCCCTCGCTTTTCACTCTAAGTTTCTCAACAATCTATCTTCACCCTACCGAAAGCCAATCCTTTCATTTACAAAAGAAAACCTCAACTGCGAAGCTCGACCGACGGGTCATTGTAGTAACGCTAAACTAGCGTCGCCAAGTCACCCAAGTGCGATGTGAACTGCGCTAATACCTGTAATAAATCAAAATCCCTGTGAAGAAGGGCGGCGCATTCCTCCGAGTGAACAGCACACTCGCCTGAGACCACTCAAATTACCCTGAATAGGATGTCACCAGACGCTATCGCGAGTGTTACCTATATTTTGAACACATTTCTTTGTATTCTAAAAATCGAGGGCGTCGTGGTATCCGAGTAAACAAGATCTGGATCGACTAGTGTGGCTTATGGATCTGACAGGGACCGTGTAAACCAGTGATTTTGACCGTAGTAATATTCCATATATGACAACCCCCTCTGTTGGATATGGAATATTACTAGCCTAGAATTATTTGTAGGACCCTTCCGTGTTTACAGTGAGATAAATTTCCCCTTGTTTCACCAACAGCCAATTCTTGGGAGCCGAACCAAACAATAAGCCGAGCGTTGGATAAGGTGTACTGCTGAGGGATATATTAGCCCATCCACACACAAGTCAATCTTAGTTCGGGGCGCAAAAACCGAGGATCAAACTGTTTTAAAGGTAAATTTAATACAACAGAACCCTAGCAGATTGCAATTTAGGATCCCTGTTGTGGGCTTTTCGTCGTCCGCACCTAAGACGTGACTGGTTGAGAGGATTCGCTAGTACGTAAATCCATTCATTTTGAAAATCTCCGTATGTCTTCGACACCGACTGTTTCTCATCGGTCTTGTATAAGATGAGCTGGGGCAAACGCACATGAGCTCGTCGCTTTGCGCCATCTCCCACAATGCCACGTACCACATGAACAGGTGGCTCCGCATCGATCTGGTGCTTGTTTTCCAGGTCGAAATGGCTAACATTCTGCTTGGATCGAGCAAATCTGGAGGGCCGTCTGTGTCCAGGCACGCGATCGCGAGGCGATGTTATGCATGTTGAGATCGAAGAGCTTCTGCCCTGGAACGCACGATGTCTTTGATGATGTGGGTCTTGAAGTCGTAAAGGGCCGCAATGTGCAACAACAGAATCCGGAGTCTTGTGCATCTCCTATTTGAGCACTCCTATGATATCTTGTCAACTAGAAAGGGCATGAATTACGGAGCGCAATCACCTCTATTATGGGCTTGCATGGCGCTCTGAGATAGTGGCCTTGCATAGCCTTCTTCGTGAAGACACTGATCCGGCTGCGAGCAGAGCGGGTGAGTAAGGGTACGCTGATTCAAGATGTAAGCTCACCCTCCAGTGCGATCGGAAGCATCCAGAACTATGTACCGCCTCACCCCATCAGTCCTCGCTGGGCGCCGTGCAGATGGTCTTCGAACCCGTCCAGTCGCCAAAGGCTGTGCTGCTCAACTTACCCCGGAAGTCTGCGCGCGAGTAGTGGCGGTAGACATTAGAGTCAACGTTGCGCACGACGAGCGCGGGTGTTCCAGGTGGGAGGTTTACGCGGAAGGTCCCGAAGATTTGGCTATATGTAAGTTGGATGTCGGATATGGCCCACTGCTCGAGTCGCCAGATCCGATGTGCCATCTAGGGAAAGTAGTACCCTAAACGCGATCCCCCGAGTCGAGAAAGACATTGCTCCGGTCGACTCGGAGGAGGCCCCCAATAAGTGTGTTCGAGAGACGGTCTAAAGTATAATTGAACGCACCGCGTTGTGCTGAGTCCGATTTATGTGCAATGTCCCTCAGCTGGTTCGACTCGTGCTCGAAGGTTTTCGAGATGGGGGAGCGGAAGCAAAGAGAAAGTTGATCCGAGATGATTGGCGTATTGATGATGGCTGATTTCGATGTCCCATGGTTCAAATTGGTCTCGCTCAAGAAATTCCTTGAGACTCACTATACCGAGTGTATTTTACTACACTCGGCATGAGTGTGCGGAAACTCACTCTTGTTCGGTAGTTCGATGTTCGTTCCCAGTCCCGGACTTTCCAACGGATCGAAAGGAAATGATCGCCGATCTCAGCGTGTCACGCGCGGTGACAGCGTTCTGGAGACGACGGCCATGTTCCTCAAAGGTCCCTTCTGCGCCATTGTCCACTTGAAAAATCGGTCCCGAGCAACTTCTAGTCCCAAGAAAGAAGGCTCAATTCTCTGCTTGAAATGGTTGTTCAGCTTCAGTATGGCTTTCCTGGGTTACTTTCGGCGATCGGCTTAATGAATACTAAATTGATGAAGCACCAATTTCCGTAACCAGCCTGAGCCACTCCGAAATGAAGTGAAGTGAAGTCAAGGTCAGCTCATAGCGAGAGTCCATGACAGGAATTCAGACAGGCTACCATCAGGGATTGAAGGCCAGAGTTGCGCGAATAGAACAAGCTCAAGAAGTCCCCAAAAGCCGGAGAATTGGTGGAGATGGAGTGAGGGCGGTTGTGGCCAAACAAGACAAGGATGTAGTCTGTAGTTAACCACATGCTGATGTATTGGAGGTCGACCTTATTACGTAAACTTCGGAGTTTCAATTTGGGCCAGGCTCATTCAACACTTCCAGAGTAGACCGGTCGATCTGAGTTTGAATTTAGATGACGAGCGGCGGCACCGCCACATTTTGTCAAAAAGTCACGTTGGATGCCCCTTCACCACCCAAAAATCGCTGATGGGGCATCAAAACGTGACTTTTGAGCGTTCAACTTTGGTGGCGGCACGCGTCATCTGAATTTAAACTCAGATCGACCGGTCTGTCTATCGCCAGCTTGCTCCATAGACAGATTGGTTACCGGTCTACTTCCAGAGGCCTGAAACACAAATCTTAGGAAGCCAACTTATCAGGGAAAACCTCCCTAGCAATTTTATGCAATTTTTCAGCAATTTTTTCCTGAGGTTGAAAATTTTGCAACTTTCAGTGAATTTCGTGAAAATGTGTGGAAGCTGTTCGTAAAATATATAAATTGTGACAAGAGGTTGCACATTTTAGAAACCTCGAATGCAATTTCCCTCATTATGTTGAACTTTGTACCAGGCCTGCCCTGTGGTTAAGAGTTGGATAAGTGAAAATCTGAACTATTGGCCAAGAATTACATAAGCAGAATTGCTCAGGTGCTGGCAAATTTGTCTCTGTGTCTACAGATGAACTCCAGGAGACCAGGTTACTAATTGGACTTAGACTTGCAGATTTTTTTTCTTGCCATCGCCCCAAGGCTTATGGAGCCGGCCCTAAGGTCTAATGTGTCAACCGCGTGGGTCCCGAAGATCGCCGCGCCAACGGTCGTCAAGGCATCACAGCACGTGTCTCGAAAATATGACTTGTCTTTTTTTTTTTTTTTTTGTGGAGTGTTTGAAAGATAATGGTCCTGATATCACACATTCTCATTCCCCTTCAGTGCTGTATAGCGCCGGAGCGTTTCCAAACACCTTCGGGCCGATAAAATCGTCTCTCATTACCCGCTGGTTTGAGGCCTCGGACTTTGAACAACCCGGCCAGAAAAAATTCTACCACCCGAGGAAATATGCTTCGCACTCACACCCAACATAGGTGCGGTGTGGTGTGTGGGGCTACAGCATCATTCTCAGTTCAAGGGGCCTGATGGCCCCCATCATTACCGACTCAGCCGACACCCACTAAAACCTCGGTCTCCCAGATCCAATTTTTTGGGAGTTTATGCTCGTCTTTCAGCACTTTTCGCCACGTCTTGAGTACGAGAGATTTTTAATTCTCTTTGTCCGGTGGTTGGCTTGGGCAGCGCGGCCCCTGTCTTGAGTTGCCATAGCTCGCTCGCGAGCTCCCAGACTTCTTTCTGGCCTGGGGCATCATATTCTCCCATTATGTGCTCCATGCTCTCGACCACATCGCATTTAGGGCACGTTCCTTTGAACTCGTGCCCTGGTATCTTTTCCCAGTGTCTCCCTATTTTGTAACCACCATGTAGCATCATCCACCGGAAGAAACAGATACTCCTCGAGATATCCTTATGCTTTGTTGATTTCCATACAATCCCTTCACCTGGAAGGTTGTCCGAGGGTCGGCTACCGCACCTTGTGCTAGGGCCATGTTCCTTTTTGTTGCCTTTCTGTTGGGCAGTTCCTTATACCTTTTTCTTCCATATTTCTTTTCCTTATGATTTTTTAGGCCATTGACTGGGTTATTGTGCTCAGTTTCGCGCCCGGGAGTGCGGAATTGAGTCAGGGGTTGTCTTCACTGCATCTGGTACGTCTTTTGTTCTCCTTCCGCTGCTTTATTTCCCTTGCAGCCGTCGTGACCCTTGACCCAGGTGAGAATGGCTCTCGCTTTATGCTTCCGTATCTTCGAGACTGTGGCTTTAAACAGGTTACCGTTTGCGGTCCTCATGAAGCCTTTGTCTTCCCATTTCTGCAGGTTCTTTGTTAGGCCTTCTAACGAAATGCAAGAGTCGCTCCTTATTTCCAGCGGTATGTCTCGTCCGCCTTTTCTACCACTTCCTTGATTACAACTGGCTCTCCAACATTATTTGAGGGCTTCAAATTTGTGGGTATCCATAGTGCCTTGTTTCCTGGGTCCCCGTCACTGAACTATACCCTGGCTCAGGCTCTCGCATTAGCGCCACCGCTATTCGTGGCGGAACCGTCAGTGTACGCAATAATTGTGGCCGCAGCGGGGTCTGCATTGTGTTTCGTGTTTAGTGCGGCCTCGT
Organism: Mycena rosella; assembly: GCA_029378255.1. Lineage (NCBI taxonomy): Eukaryota > Fungi > Basidiomycota > Agaricomycetes > Agaricales > Mycenaceae > Mycena > Mycena rosella. The sequence continues at coordinate 15,942 of JARKIE010000777.1, forward strand.
GGAGGTTCGGCATCTCACCTCGGTGAAGATTCGGAACACGTCTGCCATCGTACCATGTGTTGTGACTCTTGGGTCGAAGACCACGGCATCGCTTCCATTCTCATGTGCGTCTGGCTCCTCATAGTCCTCTGGTTGTGTTTTATGTGGGTCCCATTTTGTTTCCAGGACATCCAGCAGGCTGCGCGCTTTCATGAAGCATGTGTGTGAGTGCTTACATTTCGTTAGTATTCTTGTCATTCGGCACGTAGCACAGTGACATCCCCGTATTGGCTATAGGGCTCCAACTGTTTTCGTGTATAAATGGTTTTACATGGTTATAACCGTTTTCGTTTTCGTTTTATTTGAGGCCAGGGCTACACGAAAAACAAACTGTTTTAAATGGTTTAAACAGTTTTATTTCTGAGAGAAGTCAAGCCGGCCCCAAGCGGGTAACTCGGCACTACAAGCTTGCCACATGAACTCGTTTCTGGACAACGTGTATATGGCACATTTTGAGAGGTTGATGTGACCTTGCTGGGGGATCTCAAACACTTTTGGGACACATTTAGAACTTGGCGTGGCGACCCGAACACGCCATTGCTGTGGTGAACGGTAAGAAGACCATTGTGAAAATTCAACTACTGACATCTATTTCCAGGAGCATGAACACAAGTTCCCCATTGTTTCGAAGATGGCATGTGATTTTCTGGTGATCCTTTGCACCAGCGTCTCCGTCGAAAATAATGCCACTTGTGCCAGGACACTCACGGATCCTTCAAAGCCAAGACCATAATGGAGGTGATGCTCACCAAAATGTGGATTAAGACTGGGTTCCTGAAACGCACATCACAAGACTGGAGAGGAGAGGAGAAGAGGGCGAGTGTTTGGGAACAATGTTAATTGGGTCCGAAAACTCTCGAGCTGATCATGGATCAGACTCAAGCTAGCTACGAGGGACATGTAATGGAGAGAGTAGATAAATGTAGAATGGAATAAAGATGGAATAGGGATGGAGGGTGGGGTCAAATTATTGTATGCGACGACAACAATCTAGGAGATAACTGCGAGCGCAGTGAGACGCGGAGTGAGGAGGAAGGGAATCGAGACTTACCTGCGAGCGCAGTGAGACGTGAATGAGTCTACACTGCGACTCGCAGGCTCTATATATACTGTAGTAAGAGAAACAAAGAGGTAAGCAATGAAAGAAACGATGAAAGAACGCGAGGGATAAAGAGTGAAAGGATGAAAGTAAGCGAGGACACGACTCGAGCGTCGTGTCCGAGAGCGAGGCGGATCAGATCTTTACTTGCTTGCTAACGACGGGCAATCCCAACACCACCACATATTGCCCTACCATTAGCCTTCGTCGCGAGACTGGAGAGGAGAGGAGAAGAGGGCGAGTGTTTGGGAACAATGTTAATTGGGTCCGAAAACTCTCGAGCTGATCATGGATCAGACTCAAGCCAAGGGGGCGAAGTTGCGAAGGGCCGGAGGCTCGAAAGGGACGGAGTGGGGATGAGCCATGTGGAGTTGTTGTGAAAGATAGAGGATTCTGGAGATGGGGTTTTCAATGTAAAGCTTGTAGGAGTCACTGCGCCAGCGGCCGAGGAGCTGGATTTCGTAGTCGCTGTAGCCTGCAGCAGCGGCCTCGGAAGCGGCGCCACGGCGGAAGCTGTGGCCGGCGAAACCAGTGGGATTGAGCCCGGCAGCCTCAAGGGCGGCTCTGAGACCCCCGACGAAGGCCTTGTAGTGGAGAGGTTTGCCGTCGGTGCCCTCGAAGAGGGGAGCACTGCCAGCTCGTGGGAGCTCGGCAAAGAGGTGTTTGACAGCGGTGATGGGGCATGACTTGCCCGGGTGCGGCGGCCATGGTGATGGTAATTCCCTTGCGGAACGGGTCGTTCTTGGAGCCGGGGAGGGTGAGGGTGATGTGGGTGCAGTTGTCGAAGTCGGGGAAGAACTGCACAGCGGCGCGCGTGAGGTCAAGGCTGGAGTCTTTTCCTGAGCCAACAGTGATCTCCCCGGATCGAAGAGGACCGGTGTACGCAAGGCAGAACGGCATAAAGGGTGTGTCCGGGGATAATCCCCGCCGGAGCTGTGCAGGATGGCAAGGAGGATGGAGCGGGTGATGGGCTGGACAGGCTTTCGGTCCTTCTCGCCGTGGAAACATTTGATGCCACGAATGAGGCGTTGGACGATCGGCGACTCGCAAATGGAGAAGGGGATCAGCGTCGACATGGAGGGAACGAACAGCGGAGAGGTATGCTTTAATAGTTTTGGGTTGAACTTTGCCGCCGAGGCTGGCGATCCAAGACATGATGGCGGGCTGCATGGCAGGGAGAATGGTGCCGTCGGGTTGTATAAGCTGTGAAGCTTGGTGAAGTCAATGAAGCTCCGCTGGCCGGTGGAATAGGTGCGGCGAGTGGTCGCCGCGAGCCCTGCCAAAGATAAAATGAGACGGTCTTGGGCCACATGGGGTGCTGTTCGTACCACCAATCCGGAGGTGTTTGGAGGACGGCTGTCGGTCGAGGTAAGGCGCAAGATCGAACATGCGTGTGAAAGAAAAACGAGAAGCAGCATCAGCGATCGCGTTTTCTTTAGAGGATAACCAAACAGAAGAAAAAGTGAAGTCGAGCCGGCATGCAAGGGCTAAAAACTGGCGGAGGAGTTCCATCGTAGGCGTGACCTGATGGAAAAGTTGGTAATGCCGTTGTGAACGGCCTCGTTGTCGACGTGGAAGACGACGTGCATGCCCGAGAGGCTCGCCCCAGCAAAGGATGGCATGGACGACAGCCAGCATTTCTTTGACCTGGATGTGGTGGGCGCGGTGACGGCGGGGACAGCGGACTGCAAACCAGGATGACTCAAGTGGCCCCCAAGCCCCTTCGTGCCGCTGGCGTCTGTGTAGATGTGCACCGTGGTGCGCTGCGGAGAAATGAAACGGATGCCGTTCCACTCCAGCGCGAATGCGGACCACCACGCGATGTCGCGCCGCGCACCCTTTGAGACCCTCCGTCGAGTGAAGGGAGTGCGGAACTCCGATTGGAAGTCGTAGAGGCCTCGGAGGAAGGCGTGCGAAGTAGGAATGACCTGCACGCGAACTGTAGGAATCCAGTGAGCTCCTGGATGTCCGGAGCTGCGCGTGTGTGCAGTGCGACCACAAGGAAAGGAGCTCCTTGAGGTAAGCGAGTTTTTCGGCAGGGATCGGGCCTCCATCTGCGCGGTGTCGAGTTCAATGCCCAGGAACTCGAGCTCCGTTGCAGGACCGAAGATTTTGAGCGGCTGGAAATGGAGGCCCAGCTGATTGCCGAGAGCCAAAGCCCACTCGAGGGCCTGTTGGACCTTGACAAGGGGCACGTCGGGCGCGAATATCTTCAGGAAGTCATCGAGGTAATGACGTATGAGCGCGGGAGATGGCGTTCCAAAATCCAATGCAGAGCTTCCGCGAAAAGGTTGAAGATATACAGGGCGGAACGGCACCCGAAGCCGAGAACGACGTCGTAGTAAAACATCTGTTCCCAAGTGAAACCGAGCAGGTGCCAGTCCGTGCGGCGGACTGGGATGTGCCTGAAGGCAGATTCGAGGTCAAGCTTGACGAGGTGAGAACCACGGCCGGCGGCGATGATGTCGATGATTGCGCGGTCGATCATGTCGTACCGAATTGACGCCTCCGAATCGGGGATGCCGTCGTTGACAGACCCGTCGCGCGGCCACGAGAGGTGGTGGATGCGGTGCACCTTCGAGGAGTGTTTACGCATGACAGCCCCAAGCGGGGAGCAGCGGAAATTCTCGAATGGGGCTCAAGGAAGGGGCCGGCAGTGCGCCCGTTGGCAACTTGTGCGGCATGTCTGCGGACAGAGCATCTGTTGCTGCAGGCGAATCGAAAGCGGATTTCAAGTTCGTGCAGGCTTGCGAGGGTCTTATCACCCGTGAATCCCAGATTTGCACCATGCCGAATTATATTGATTAATGAGGATACAAAGTTTCTGTCGGGATAGTCACGTAGGTAGAAAGTCCATGCATCCTCGTTTAGAACGGAGGACACAGTCGGGATTAATGGAGCGTCGACAGGGACGGCGTTGATCCGTGTGTCGGTATTAGGGCGGACGGGAGGAAGCGCGAGCTCGGGGAAAGAGTCGGCATGTGGGAGAGGGGAAGAGCTGTTGCGATAGTGCCGGTGACGGGTTCGTCCGCGGGCAGGCCGTGACGAGATAGCGGTGTTGACGAAGACGAGCTACTCGTCCGGCCGGGCCCCTATTTGGGTGTTGCGCCACCGGGTGGTCCTTCCCGCACCCTGGGGAGGAGCAGCGATGCAGCCGCTTCAATTGCATGGGCTTTCGCACTTCCCAAGATTGAAATTGGGCAGACGTCATCTGTGGCTCCGCTGGCGGTGCGTTTCCCCTGCGGCTTCGAGGAGATGCTGGGCTGTATCTGTTTGCGGTGGGGGTAGACACTGAGTGCGAGGAGCTCGAGGTCCGGGGAGCCCCAAGTCCGGTAAGAGCCCTCGAGCATGTCTCCCCTTCGTCGATTGAAGAAGAGCATGTGGTACTCGAGAACAGCAGCCCACTCGTACTCGGACGTGAGGGTTACGAGGTGTGCCGTGTGCCGGTGGAAGTAGGCCGCGAGAGCGCCATTGGTGTGGGCGGTCAAGATACCGAAGTAAGTGTTAAGCGGCAACAGGATGGAGTTCAGGGTCTTGTAGGCCCTGTGCTTGGACACATTCAGCTCAAGCGTGCCCGACGCGCTGAGGCTGTACGTGGGTTCCGAGTCCCTGAGACGAGGGTCCAGCTTGTAAAGGTCCGCAGCCCGAAGTTCGTGGGTGATAACGGAGGTAATGCATGCCGGCTCGATATCGGGGAAGAGGGTGCGAAGGGAGGGTGACGCACCTGCGGCTGAGTTGAGGGGTGCGATGGGCGGCGTGAAAGCCTGCGGCATTATGAGGACCGGTGCCCGTTGGGCTGAAGCGGCATCCCGGGCTGCGCTGGAGGCGGGTTTAGGCCCTGGGTAGCGGGAGGCGGCGGCTGCTGGGCCTTCTCGAGGGCTGCGAGGACCGCCTGGACGATGGTCGCAGGGTCAGGCATTGACAACGAGCTCAGTTGTCCTTGCAGTAATGCCATTTGCGAGTTAATGTTCTGCACCTGTTGCTCCAGCGAGAATGTCGCTGGGGGTTGCTGGGGCCAGCGTCTCCAGCCATAATGGGTGTGAGGGAAGTTACGGGAGCGACGTCGGGGGATGCGGGACGCGTGGTCGGTGCCGGAGATGGGGAACGTGCGGTCAGTGCCGGGGACGGGGAACGCGCAACTTGTGCCGCGGGACGAGGTTGCGCGGATGGCAGCGCGGCGTGCTGTGTGTAAAGGTGGTCCCGGAGAGAGCGCTGGAGGTACGGCTGTCGCGTCGAAGCGACCGTTGGCGTTACGAGGTCTTAGGTTAGCCGTGAGGCAGGACGCAGCTCGGAGTCGAACGACTGCGAGCGGGGAGGAGGAAAGAGTCAAATTATTGTATGCGACGACAACGATCTAGGAGATAACTGCGAGCGCAGTGAGACGCGGATGAGTCTACACTGCGACTCGCAGGCTCTATATATACTGTAGTAAGAGAAACAAAGAGGTAAGCAATGAAAGAAACGATGAAAGAACGCGAGGGATAAAGAGTGAAAGGATGAAAGTAAGCAAGGACACGACTTGAGCGTCGTGTCCGAGAGCGAGGCGGATCAGATCTTTACTTGCTTGCTAACGACGGGCAATCCAACACCACCACATATTGCCCTACCATTAAGACTGGGTTCCTGAAACGCACATCGTTGGACTGCGGCAGGTGGTAGTAGTTGACTGGTTCGATTGGTGTTTGTAGCTGCACCAAAAATACCATGTATAAATAGTTTTAAATGGTTTTTAAACCTTTATTAACCATTTTCGTGTAGTTTAACCGGATCACTACACGAAAACTAAATGATTGGAGCTCTAATTGGCTGGTGACGTGGCGCATCAATTTTCTTACCCAAGAGTATGGCGTCGCGGACTGCCTTCACCTGGTGGCTTCTTTGTAGGCAGTCATTTACTTCTACATCTTCCATGTACAGGTACCATATTGGCATACTGTTCTGTATGTCATGTGAAACTGCAATTGCTTCGAGCTCTACCCCATGTGTTCCCCGACCTTCATCATTTCGGCCAGGTCACGTCCTATCACATCTTCCTGTATCTTGGGGCACCATGATTGGAGGTAGGCATTCAGTCTCAGCCCTATGTCAACTTCCTCGCCCAGCTTTGCTTTGTGGGCTAGTAGTTCATCTGTTGCGAAGCACACACAGCGGCCAGTCTGGCCCGAAGCTGAGGTAAGTTTTGAGCCATGTAACGGCCATTGCTTCGTTGCGGCTGACAATGTCCTGGAGGTTCTTACCTCCCATTTCTTGTGGGGCATATACCATCTCTTATTCACCGTGACATTCGTCTCCTCGGCCCATAAGAAGTTGCATATCCTTTTTGCCAGTTTCTGTTCTATTGATTCAGGCATACCTTGTACTGTGGCCAGGTACTGTGTCATACCTCCGACCACCATCATTACCATGAGTTGTCTGCATTCCATCGATGGCTTCCCTAGTTCCCAGCGTTCCAGTGCTTCGTCAAATTCTTCTAGCGTGCGTGCCCATGTATCAATTTGTACGATGTTGTAGCCGACCCAGGCCCCCAATTTTCTGATGGGTTCTCCATCTTTTGCGATCTTGATGTGGTCCGGGATCATTGTACCGTCTATTCCATTGACAAAGCGGTTCACCCTGACCCTATCCCTGTGAGCTATCATTCCGATAGGGATCATTTCAGTCTTATGTTGAATTTCGCACCAGCCGCAATACCATTCATCTAGGATTTCCAGAAGTGCACCAAAGTCATCGTCTGCATCGAGGTATACCATAGTGTCGTCTACGAACAGAGTGGCAATGAATTTTTTCCTGTTTCCCTTTTATTCTAAAGCCTTTTAGGTCTGACTGTCGTACTGACTCTGCCAGTTGGCTCTATTGCAAGGTCAAAGAGGAGGCACAATAGGGGTCACCTTGGCAAACCCCTGGTTACTTTGAAGGGATGTTCACTCCTTTCACCATTTACCATGCATACGTGTATGCATCACTGTATAGTGATCTGATTGTTTTAATGAATTCCTCGGGTATGCCATAGCTCGCTAGCGCTCGCCATAGATAGTCATGTTCAATTTTGTCATAGGCTTTTTTTTTGGTCGAGGGCTACTATTACCCCATTTCGTTCGGTTGCTTCGGCAAGCTCAATTACTCTTTTGGTCAGCCAGATCTGGTCTTGGATCTGTTGTCTTGGCACGAATCCTGCTTGGTTAGGGTGTATCAGGTCCGGCGCGATCATGGCCAGTTTAATTGTGAGGGCTTTCGTGAATATTTTAAAATGAGTGTTTAGCAGCGATATCGGGCGGTGGTTTGCTATTTCAGCTTTTCGTTCTTTTTATACAGAGGGCACATCCAGCTCTCGGAGAACCCGGTGCCCGTCATCATGCCATGAATGTCTATGTCATTGTACAAGATCTGCCTTTGCTTTGCTCCGGCGGTGTCTGACTGAGGGTAACAGAGAGAAAAAATCAGGAACAAAATAAAATGAGGGTGGTATGTCCGCAACTGTGGCAGACTCCGAGACTATCTCAGCGAATGAGCTACTCAGTTGCAAGGGCCATTCATAAGAGTAACATATTGAAAAGCTTTTCGAGATCCGAGAGACTTGAAGGGTGATAAATATATTCAATTATCCACATAGGCCTCTGAACATCCAACTGTAAAATTCCCAGTCCGAGGTGCCCACAGTGCCACGGTCATGCGAGACAGCTTACATAAAAGACCTTGATGTTTCACTCGCAATTTGACGGGCATTGCCAGAAAGACGTAGGCAGAGGTAACAAAACAGCATGTTCCCACAGAGACAGATCAGATTAAAATCGAGCCAGAGCATCGATATCATTGTTGCAGGAGCTCGAGAAGTCCAGAATAGTTTGAATGGCTTGATGTTGAAGAAAGCAGATGAGGAGCACTTCCCTGAAAGCAGAGGAATTGTTCCCCTTTATGTGTGGGGAATTTTTGGAAGAATTCTCTGCGGCGTAGTATGTTGTTGCTGCAAGGAACTGTGTTTTTCTGCGGAATGGCTGCGACGGACTGTGTCTGTTACAAACCATACTGCGGCAGGCCAGCTGCGAAATCCGGGAAGGTCAGATGTTTTGCATAAATGGGGCATCGGAAATCAAATAACCTGAGCGAGACAGGGGCTCCAAGAGAAGAGAAATAGAGATGGAGATAATTGCATATGGGTAAAAACCACAACATGCCCCAACGAACGAGGAGCATCTCGTTACAGAACGGTTAATACCCGTAGTAGGGTGCCTACATATCGAAGGCTGATTTTTCCAGGGACTTTGCCGTCTGGCAGCGTGCATCCAGTGTCTTCCAAATTTCGTACATGATGCCATCTAGTCCAGGGGCTTTGTTATTTGACGACATTTTAAGTGCTTTCCTTACATCTTCAATGGTTAGGCGAGCCCGTAGGATCTCATTTTGCACTGCAGTCGTCTTTGTTGCGGTGTGTGCAAGAACTGTCTCAATTTCTTGGTTTTCGCACCTCGGATGGCGTGTCCGTTCGCTCTGACTGAATTTTGCTGTGGTAGTCGCGTGCCATTGTGGCCATGCGCTTCGAGCTCGTCTCATACTCAATCGGCTCTTCTGGGCCTGTGTCCTTTTTTAGTCTTTGGATAATGTCCCTCGGTTTCTTGGGCTGTTAACCATGACCAATATCGCCAATGATTTCCCCTTCCAGCCTGTTTCGGACCTGTGCCCCGAGGCACGCCGCCTTGTCTTTTTAGCTGAAGCTTCGCCAGCTCTTCTATTATCAGTGCGCTGGACAGGCATCAACCTCTGCTGCCTCAGTTCTTGCCACTTTGTCGTCATTTGGGTCATTCTCGGC
>JARKIE010000778.1:0-24832 GCA_029378255.1 Mycena rosella
CTCCTGCCGATTTCGTCTGCCCCACGTGCTGTAGCCTCAGCTCATCACCGGCCCTTCCCTGCATCCATCAAACATGACATTTCATCAAAGATTAAACTGGTCGCTGGGTCTCGTCTCGCACAAGTCGCGTCACTTCTTGGATCCTGTCAACCTGCAGTGTGCTTGCACCAAAGTGTATTATCAAGATTACCAGCATATGTGGACTCTCGTGAATACACACAAGCCATTGGCGAGCCCCAATCGCTTCTCCATCAAATTTCTGCCAAATTTGGTGTATGCTACGCTGCAAACTGTGCTACAATGTTGGCCTATGTATCTCCGGCTCACTAAAGCCTGAAATGGCAGGCAGGATCTCGCCTTGAGATCTGCATCAAATGGTGGTGTAGCCTGGAGTCGAACCAGGAATTATTTCCCGCTGTATTATTTGACAAACAATTAAGAGCTGCGAGCGTGGAGCCGTCCGCTACTGGGTCTTATTCTTGCTCTGCAATTGTACCCTGCGTCGTCGAATGTGAGTTCAAGGGAGATTCCAGCATGCAAGAAAAAGAAGTAGAAGAGGCTGTGACCCAGCCTGGAGTCGAACCAGGAAACCCCGTAGAAAATGTGACCGATGTAACAGGGTGCGGGTGCGGAACCATCCGCTACTGAGTCTCATTACTCCCTCATTGAATGCTGCATCGAGTGCGAATTTAAAGGAGCCAGAGCACAAAAGACGAAAAAGAGGAAGACAAATGGTCCATGACCCATGACCCAGCCTGGAGTCGAACCAGAGTTCCCGCTGTACTATCGTTTAATTTTAAGAGCTGCGGGCACAGACTGTCCGCCACTTGGTCTCCCTCCTCCATCAAACCCTGTGTTGAGTCTGAATTCGAGAGCAATACCGGAGTGTGAAAAAAAGACAGCAGAAGAGGCCATGACCCAGCCTGGAGTCGAACCAGCGGCTTCCGCTGTATGAACCACATCCACTTGAATACATGGTGCGGGAGCGGAACCGTCCACTACTGGGTCTCCTTTCTCCCTGATTAAATTCTGTGTCGAGTGTGAGTTGGAGGGAGATGCAAGCGCGCAAGAAAAAGGAGTCAGAAGAGGCATGAGCCAGCCTGGAGTCGGACCAGGGTTGATATTCCCGCGGCATCAATTACCATAACCTTAAAAGGAATAATCCAGCGCGGGTGCAGAACCGTCCGCTAGTGGGTCTCCCTCCTCCCTGATTAAATCATCTGTCGAGTGTGAGTTTGAGAGCGATGCTGGAGCGCAATGAATAGAAATCCAGGAGTCGAACCAGGAGCTTCCGCTGTAAGAGTTGGAGGAGGGACATGGCGCGGGCACTGAACCGTCCGCTACTGGATCTTATTCATGCAATTAAACCTTGTGTCAAGTTTGAGGTGGAGGGAAATTACAGCGTGCAAGAAAAAGGATGTGAAAGAGAACATGATGCAGCCTGGAGTCGAACCAGGGTTAATATTCCCACGGCAGCAATTACCGCAACCAGAATACGGTGCGGGCGCGGAACCGTCCACTACTGTGTCGGAAAAATCGAAAACACCAAATAAGGCCGAACATGGGCGTATAAGGTCAAATCAGGCCATCAGGTTTGGATGGCACTTATAAGGTTCAAAAACCCCCGGAAAAGGGCTTGTCAGCCTGACGGGCCTGATAAGGGCATTTTTATGGCTTTTCGCAAAAGGTTCTGACCATTCTTACGTAGCTTTCTAGTCTTGGACGCAGACCCTCATGACATCCCAATTTGGGAACCCTGTCATGAGGGTCTGGGCTGTAATCAGCCAAATAAGCATGCATGAGCCTCTTGATTTCTCGGTTTTTTGGGCTCTCGTTCGTGGGCATTTCAACCTTTCCTCGCAAAACTTTGGAGAGACAGTTGTAGCTATAAACTATTAAGACTCCTGGAAATATTCTCAGATTTATTGGGGAAGATGTTTCTATCGACTGGAGGACCCAAAGTTCCGGGGTCCTGCTCGGTGGCTGTGTGGACCGGCAGTTTTAGCGGTGAAACAGCCGGGGTCCCGGTTGCGAGAGGCTCATGTATGGTTGTTCGGCTGGTTACAGCCCAGATCCTCATGACAGGGTTCCCAAATTGGGATGTCATGAGGGTCTGCGTCCGAGACTAATAGCCTTCAGTCATTCAGTGCTCTCAACGGGCATCTTCCAGGCGTTCTCTACGATTTAATGCTATGTATGATATTTAACTTATGTATACTAAAGACTACGAAATTATTCTCAGCAAACCTGGTTCACGTTGGAACGGCACCAATCGAGTTTTGTACCTTGTTCGGCCCACCGGTTTACCCTTGTACCGTCTCAATTAAGCCCGTTTGACTTTGCGGTTTCATTATTTTAATGCATCTGGGTGCCGTAGTCACATCAAAAGGTTATTGACAACACTTGGGTTCATTTTTTTTCATTCTTGGGAGGGGGGATCTGACGGAGCCTGACCGGCCCTGATATGCTTGACCATATGACCTGACACGGTCTGATCAGGGCTTACAAGCCCGTCAGGTCTCGTCAGCCCCTGATAAGGCAAAATCGATTTTTCCGACATGGGTCTTGTTCTTCTGCAGTTAAAATTTGTGTCGAGTGTGAGTTCGAGAGCGATGCCAGAGCAACAGAGAAAAAAGTATAGACGGAGTTATTTATGACTCAGCCTGGAGTCGAACCAGGGCTTCCGCTGTAAGAGTTGGAAGCGGTACACAAGGGGTCGGGCACGGAACCGTGCGCTACTGGGTCTTATTTCTATGCAATTAAACCTTTCTATACAATTAAATCCTGTGTCGGGTGCGAGTTCGAGAGAGATGCCGGAGTGCAATGAATAAAATCCAGCTAGCACAAACTATATATGACCCAGCCTGGAGTCGAACCAGGAATTAATTACCGCTGGCAAATTTTCTTGGCAATGAACAGGTGCGGGTGCGGAACGCCTCCGCTACTGAGTCCTACTCCCATACAATTGAACCTTGTGTCGACTGCGAGCTCGAGAGCTATATCGGAACGCTGAAAAAGAAAAGAACAAAGAAGCTATGACCCAGCCTGGAGTTGAACCAGGAGCTTCCGCTGTAAAAGCTGGAAGAGTATAAAGGGGTGCGGGACCCTCCGCTACTGGGTCCTACTCCCATACAATTGAACCTTGTTTCGAGTGTGAGTTCGAGGACACAACAGAAGAAAAATCTAGCGATGGCGAACAACGACCCAGCCTGGAGCCGAACCTGGAATCCCCATCGACGTAGACGGCGGCTGGTACTGTTTACAGGGCGCGAGCGTGGAACCGTCCGCTACTGGTTCTTATCCCCATCTGACTGTGAATTCGAGAACCATTCCAACATACAAGAAAAAGGAAGGAGAACAAAAGCTACGACCCAGCCTGGAGTCGAACCAGGAGCTTCCGCTGTAAAGGCTGGAAGAGTAATATAAAGGGGTGCGGGCGCGGAACCGTCCGCTACTGGGTCTTATTTCTATGTAATCAAATGCTGTGTCGAGTGTCAGTTCGAGGGAGATTCCAGCGCGCAAGACAAAGAAGTAGAAGAGGCTATGACCCAGCCTGCAGTCGAATCAGGAACTCTCGTTGCATTAACACACACACTCTTTCAAGAGCTGCGGGCGCGGACCGTGCGTGACTGAGTCTTGTTCCCATGCATGCAATTAAACCTTGTGTTGAGTGTGAGTTCGAGAGCGATGCCGCAGCGCAATGAATAAAAATCAGGCGACTATTTCATGATCCAGCCTGGAGTCGAACCAGGGGCACCCGCTGGTATGCTTCGGCGAGGATCTCTAAGAGCTGCGGGCGCGGAACCGTCCGCTACTGGTTCTTATTTCTATGTAATCAAATGCTGTGTCGAGTGTGAGCTCGAGAGCGATGCTGGAGCGCAATGAATAAATTCAGCTATCGCGATCTACGACCCAGCCTGGAGTCGAAGCAGGGGAATCCGCTGCACAGTTATTGACTCACTACCAAATTCACGGCGCGCGCACGGAACCGTCCGCTACTGGGTCTTATTATTGTGCGATTAAGCCCTGTGCAATGTGATCTGGAGGGAGATGGCAGAACGAATGAAAAATGTGGGAATCCCAGACCATGACCCAGCCTGGAGTCGAACCAGGGGCACCCCGCTGGCATGCGTCGAAGACGTGACGAGACACACGGCGCGGGCGCGGAACCGTCCGCTACTGGGTCTTATTTCTATGCATTTAAACCCTGCGTCGAGTGTGAGTGCAAGAGATTCCAGCGCGCAAACGAAAAATGAACGGACACCGACTCCATGACCGAGCCGGGAGTCGAACCGGGGGCATCCGCTTGCATCTTACGTGGAACACGGGCAAAGGGCGCGAGCGCGGACCGTCCGCTACTGGGTCCCACTCCCATGCAAAGAACCTCCATGTGGGTGTCATTTCGAGATGACTGTGCAAAGCGCCCGCGACTGAGTTTCATTCCCGTGTTTGGGTCCGCGGGTATGGAATGGTTACGGCGGAGGAATAGTGCGCGCGAGAACCGAGGAGCTGGTTTGGATTCTTGCCAGTTTGGCGCGCACGAACGCACGCAGAACGCAAAAACGTAAGAAGTGGGGGGATTGGCGGGAGAAGACCGTGATAAACGGCGGGCGGGAGAACCGTTGGTCGGATTCTTGCCAGTTTGGCGCGGAGCGACGCGTGGAGGGATGGTGTTGACGGGGATTCAAGATCGGCGTGACGAAATTGAATTGAGAGGGTGGTAGGTAAGAAAGAAACATACGGGATCTGGGACCGGGGTAATCCGTACGGATCGAAGCATGCACATTGCAGGACGACGCGCGACGGGGATCAAAGACGACAGTGACAAGGATTGGTGTGCGGTGTGCCTGGCTTGGCGCGGGTCGGATCCGCGCGCGAGGGCTGAAGTGGGATGTTGCTAATGATCCTCGACTGAGCCAGATACTTGTCTTTTAGAATCAGGCCACGTACCCGATCTCGCTTTCGGAAATCGCACCCGATATCTCGCTTGACCGCGAGCTGAAAACCGCGAGCTGAAAAACCGGGAATCATAGCCAGTGCCGCGCTGGCCTGCCAAGCCCGAATTCGGGCAGATTGGCGCCGGTCTCAGACTAAGTAGTGCTGGTTGTTGACTGAGAAAATGCAGACAGAGGATGAGACGCCGAAATCCGAAGGGTATGTAGCACGTAAGTCTCGGGAACCACGGTGGTCGTGAGGAAAAGGGGATGGCCATCACGGCCTATCACGGCCCACTCCCATCACGCCGTATTTGTGCATATTAGACACGGAAGCCGCCAGCGCCAAGAGAATAAATTCATGTATCCTCCCACCGCCATTGTTGACGAAGACGACCCACCCTGCGAACCATGCCCCTCCTCGCCGCCGCCCGAATGCCTGCCCTCACCGCCGCCGACGTCGTCGGCGCCACCGCCGTCCCCCTCGCCGCTCGCTCCATCACCAACGTCCCCACCGCCACCTCAGGCGAACCCGCCCCCAAAGACACGACAAGCCACTCCCATGCGTGCGTCGCCTTTACCTCGTTGAGCGCTGCAACTCACTTTTCTCCTACCTTGCCTCCCCCTCCCTGCCCGTTTGCGGTGTCGTCCGACCAGCCCCACGCCGACCGCGCACCTCAAGTCCGACAAGCAAGCCAAGGCACCCGTCGGCCTCATCGTCGGCGTCGCCATCGCCATCGTCGCCGCCGTCGCCGGCCTCTTCTTCCTCCGCTACCTCTTCGTGCGCCGCGCCGCCCGCCGCGCCGCGTCGACAACGGGCGCCGCGGCGCCCCCGATGTCCAAGACGCAGCCCTTCCCCGTCCCCGCCAAGGACGTTCCGCCGCCCGCATCCGAACGCGATGCCGTCCCTCTGGGCCACTACCCGCCCTCCTCCGCGACCGGCTCGTGGCCCACGCCCTTCGCCGGCGCTGCGCCGCCACCCGGCGCGGGGACGTCCCCCGCCGCGCGCCAGGCGTACCTCGCGGCGGAGCTCCGCGCAGCGCAGGCGCTGCTCGAGCGCGGGGGGAAGGGCGTCAATGTGGGGAAGACGAAGGCGCGGATCCGGGAGCTCGAGGAGCGGCAGCAGAGTGCGTGGGCGCTCGGGCTCGAGTAGGGGGGGGAGGGCGAGATGGGTGCTCGAGCCGCTGGCCGTCTTCGAGCCGCGGGGACGCCGACCCTGGCTATCGTTATTCATCATCTACGGGCGGGGCTGCTGGTCGGTGCTGGACTGGACTCATTACTTGCGCATTTGGACTCTCAGTGTGTGTACCCTCATCCTACCCCACCTGTGTACATTCCTACCCACCCGACCGTGTGTGGATTCTACCCTACCCTCCCCCTCCTCGCACTCCTACCTCCGCAAACCGGCGCGGACATACATACATACCATACATACATACCCGGATCCGGGATTTCCACGGACTGTATCATACTCTCTTTTTGCTCTCGTTGCTCTGTCGCTTTCGTGCTTTGCGTTGCTTGGACGGTAGAGTCTCCCGCCGCCCTGTCAATTTCTTGCGTACCGGCTCTGCAGGAGGAGGATGTCGCGGCGGAGGTATATCCGCAAATGTATTAATATTATAGGGTCGGCTAGCACGTCAGACGTGATGTAGCGGTAACATGGCCCATTTTACATTGTTTCGGGCAGTCTCGGGTTCGCGCCCCGGTGTCTGACTAAAAGCAGTCGACGTTTTTGATTTGTTGCGTTTCTTTTTCTTGTTAGACTCATCGGGCGTATTCGAGGTATCGGCTAACGAGCATCGCAATTCGGGAAGCCTGTACGTGCGCCGAGGAGCGGATAATAAACGAGAGAGTTGTCCTGGAAAGTTCTCACGCAAACTGGTATATTCACAGATGGGAGAAGCGCAGTAATTCAGACATGGTGTAACGGTAACATAGCTTCATTGAATTGCGGAGCGGTCCTGGGTTCGACTCCCGGTGTCTGACTTCCCCTGTACTAATGTAACTTTTTTCCCCGGTTCTTTTTTCATACCGGGCGTCTGATCTGGCGTGCACTTTTGTTTCTTATTCTTCGGGCGTCTAGAATCTAACAGGTATCCCGGTTTGAAGCTTCAGGATATGAGGAGAGACAAGTGATGTCACCGCAAATGGGCGATAGCGAGCGAGTCAGACGTAGTGTAACGGTAACATTGCCTCATCTTTTGACCGAGGCAGCCCCGGGTTCGACTCCCGGTGTCTGATTAAATCCATTTCGATAGCCTTTTGGTTTTCGCCATGGGCGTGCATTTTTTTCGGTTTTTTTGTTTTTTTGTTTTTGTTTTTGTGTGGATTTCGATGGTTTCGCGGGTCGGATTCTGAAGCCGTGCAGGACACAAAATCGGTTATTCCGGAGGAAGCTCGCAGGTATTATGGTAAGTGGGAATATCTAAGTTAGTCAGACGTGGTGTAACGTTAACATGCCTTATTGAAATTGCCGAGGTGGTCCCGCGTTCGACTCCCGGTGTTTGACTGTAACTATGATCGCGAATTTTTTCTTTCTGGATTGACGTTTACAAACAGGCGATGGCTAGCAAGTTAGAGCTTTGTTTTTCCGTGGACTTCTGTGGGCGGGATTCGTCGAGAGGTAGATTCTAACGGGCCAATTTGGGACGCCTGTACGTACACTCAGGAGTGGAGAGTATCCTGAAGGAAAGAGGTATCCCGGGGCCGGGAAGCAGTATACCCACAAATGGGGAGCACCAGATAAGTCAGACGTGGTGTAACGGTAACATGGCCTCATTACGAAATCGGGGCAGTCCTGGGTTCGTCTCCCGGTGTCTGACTGGCTATGATCGGTGCATCCTTTTTTTTGTTTGCGTATGACTTTTGCATATCGTCGACCTAAGACCTTCGAGATAGAGAGGATGCTGTTATCTCCGCAAATGGGTGGACCCCGAGGTAATCAGACGTGGTGTAACGGTAACACGGCCCATTTTCCACCGTATTCGAGCAGTCCCGGGTTCGACTCCCGGTGTCTGACTGCATATGATTTTGCTCCTTCTTGCATATTTCGATCAGTGTATTCCGCTAATGCGAGGGGAACTCAGTCAGACGTAGTGTAACGGTAACATTGCCTCATTAGTTACCGGGGCAGTCCTGGGTTCGACTCCCGGTGTCTGACTGATCCTGTCATCGACCTTTTTGATCGCTTTTGATATCACAAAGCCCACAGGTCAGATGTGGTAACACTTTTCGAATTCCGATGAAAGCTTGGCATTTGCATGGGCTTTCTATATGAGAGATGTACGCTCGGGGATATTCCGTGAGTCAGACGTGGTGTAGTGGCAACATGGCCTATTCTTCGTTCAACGAAAACAAGGCAGTCCCGGGTTCGAATCCCGGTGTTTGACTAATGGTTCCGAAGATATTTGTTTTCTTATTTGCTTATTGGGTGACTTCCCGTAAGCATAGATAAATTCCCGGGAATATTTATTCTCTTACCACCGCCACTGCCGAAGCAGCTGTCAGGACCCCATCAATGGGCAACCCAAAAGCGTTCAAGATTTATTCTGAATCTAAGAAAGTCTGTAGAGGGGTCCCTACCCCCCCTACAGATTTTATCAGACGGAATAAAATGTTTTGGCATCAAATGTCCACTCTTCACCCTCTTCCTCAACCACCAGGCCACTGATTCATGTCGTGAAAAATCAAGTAACCTCTCACTACCATTGGAGTGCATTCCGGCTCGTCTCCAAGGCTGAAGATGAGTTGGATTTATTTATTCTTTTTTATGGGAATGCGGGTCTGTGGTAGATGACTTGAATATCTTATGGTTTGATGCCATCGCTGGCACTCTCAAACAAGCTCAGAAATGCGCGAAGAATATTCTATGCTTACAGGAAGTCATCCATTGGGTGACTTTCCATAAGCAATAGAAAATGATTCTGGAATATTTCTGCTCTTGCCGTCGCCGCTGCCGAGGCAGCTGTCAGGACCCCATCAACGGGCAACCCCAAAGCGGACAAGAAATATTCCAGATCTACGAAAATCTGTAGAGGGGTGCTCCCCCCTCTACAGATTATTGTTATTGGAATAAACTGTTTTGGGTGGCCAACGGTTACTCCTCGCCCACTTGTGAAACCATCGAGTCTCTGATTCATGTTAGAAAAATTCAACAACCTTCTGTTACCCATCGGAGTTTGTTCTGGCCCTTGTTCAAGCATGAAGACCAATTCATGTTTTTTATTCTTTCTTATGGGAACCCAAGCCGGGATCAGACGATCCGAATTTCCTCTACCTTGATGCCATCGCTGGCACTCTCGATTAAGCTCAGAAATACCTCAGGATTAGTTTATGCTTATGGAAAGTCAACCATTTCTGTGTCTCCCACTCTCGCAGACTGAGATTCTATTGTGGGGTACATACATATCGCGTTGAATTGGGACTTTGTAGTACTGACAGAATGCGGAGGAGCACTATCACTGGACGTGGAAAGTATCATATTTACTATTTACAATGGGCAGCTGGGGACCTCTGCCCATCCCCGTCAGTGAGTCGGGCAACACAGAGTGGGCCCGATCCATCTTGCGGAGTGCACCCCTTTGTTATCATTTCGAGCTCGGGCTCAATTAATCATACTGATGATGATTCTGCTGCGACCCTTTACAGGACAAGGATAAGCAGCTTGATATTCGTCATCGTTCGACTTGCGAGCGGACTGTCAGGATTCCTTTGGGTTGGCTAATTGTATGGGACCGCAGGGTCACATAATCATATACCTATGGGACTGGTACATTGGGTTGCATGAACATGATGTGGATGTGGATACGTAGATACGTAGAGAAAATTATGACGGTATTTATCGTCAAGAATTATTAACACACTTTCGGGAACATTGTACAGTGCACGTGAGGTGTATTTGGTGTACATTCAACTGCAAAATGTACATTTCTGAGGCTGCAGATACTTGAATTGTGAACAGTCTAGACCCCAAGTTTGGGCATGCATAGAATATATATACAAATGAGTTGAACTGGGTTGAACTTCGAGTTCATCACCAGATTGTCGTGACTCCGGTGAGCACGGCCCATAGTAGCTCGGGCTCCTCGGTCCAAAACGGGCACCTTTTATTTTGATTATTTTGCGAAAGGGAGAGCTCCGATATTTTACTTCAGACACTTGTTTGAAGCCAACCTATGGCTAGCAGAAAAAATGACAAAGGGTATCAAAATGGTGTGATTTTTCTAGGACCTTGAAAGGTAAATTGAGACTGATCTCTCCAGCCCAACCATTGAAAATATGCCCTGGTGGGTGGGATTAAGGCCTGTCTTGTGGCCTTTTATTTGGCTGATTCCATCGCACTATGATGCCATGTGACCAGATATGCAGCCGGGACAAGTTCATTGTTCAACTTGTGATTGTACAATGTTCATGTTGTAAAGTGCATGTGAGAAGTTCATTATTGCTCTACTAATAGTACATATTTTTTGATGAAAAAAGCTTTTATAGAAAATAGCCAGACATGGTGTAGAGAAACACGGCCTCGCCCTCTTGCTTGCGGCCCGAGATAATTCGGAGGAGGCAATCCCAGGTTCAACTCCCGGCGTCTGAGTGATTGAGCAGAGTCGGATATTTTTGGTGGCTTGGATTCGCATTCAGATTTACATGTGGCACGGGGATAGTGCACGATAGATGTGTAATTTAAGCCTGCAGAAATAAATCGGCCACTGGAGCGATTGCGGTAATTGTTATAAGACTCTCATCCAACACAGAAGACACCGACAGCAGGAGGCTACACTCATGCAGCTCACTTTAATTGAATAGAGTCATCATTTACTTTGCCATTGTGCAGCTCCTTCACCTTCCACATCCAGATACTGTATTTTTCGTTCAATCCGACCAGGGGGGTGACGCGTGACTCAAATTACCGATTCGACCATTCGACCACGGCCGAAATTTACGTGACACAAGCGAAAAATTCGATCACCGGAACGAAATTTTCGATTTTACGTGTCGCGGACGTGATATTGGGCAATTTCGAGGGCTGCGTGACACAAAATATGTTCGACCAGAGGGTGGGTGATGCATGACAAAATACCAATATTCGCCATCGACCAAGGGGGGAGTGACGTGTGACGGTTGAATTGAATGAAAAAATACAGTAGTTCTAATCCACGAAACATCAGTACTGTTGGAGATCCAAATACATTCGCGGCAAACGGTGGATGGACGTATTCCCCTGTTAATGAAAAGTTGTGAATCCGATGCACTAATTTTCCATCGATGATTCTTCGGGAGTCTTCGGGAACCTCAGCCAAATTAGAACCTCCCCCGATTTTCCCCTTCAGTAAGTGGAAACATCGGCAATCGCATCGGCGGTTGTAAAGCCGAACTTCGGCTCCGATGTTGCTGTTGTGCCCTGTTGATTCTGCGGCTTCGCTCCTTCCCCTTCCGCAAAGATGCATGATTGCATGAAAATCGAGGAACTCGTGCAGATGATATTCGCCCATCTGGAACTTCCGATTTGGGGCTCCAACGCAGATTCAACCGCTCTCGCTGCTCTTGCACGGACATGCACTATTTTCTGCAGCCCCGCCCTCGATCTATTGTGGGCAAAGCAGGAAACCCTTGTGAACCTGCTGCGATGCATGCCCACCGATCTCATTGAAATTACGCCCCCCACCGCGGTGTCAGAATCAAAGATTGTGAGTCACCCGATTGAATCAGGATTCCCAAGACTCATATTTTATGCAGACACTTCTTCGACCTATTCGCGCTCGAGACTGGAAGCGCCCCCTCTTTTATGCGCCTCGTGTGAAGGAGTTTCAATATCCGTTTACTCACATCGGTCACACCTCACTGTTCGACATTTTCCCAGCGCTCAGCTTGTCGCTTCCAACCGAGTGCGTGTTCCCCAATCTTACGCGCCTCAGCTGGTTCCCGCGTAATGACGCCGACTTCCCAAACATCTACCTCTTCATCACCGGGGCACTTACCTCCATCACCATCATATGCACCCCTTCCAGCTGCAACCTTTCGGTCCTCGCTGGCCTTGCACGTAAATGTCGCGCATTGAAGGATGTTTCGATCCACATCCTCTCCCCATATGCCCCCACTTTGCCCTCGAGCGTCCATTCCAGTCTCTCCGAGTTTGTCCAGGAGTTGTTAGTCGTCCAGAACCTACGCATCTTCATCCCCGATCTGTCCGCCTTCCAGCATATCGGACGGTTGGAGACGCTTCGGACCTGGGAAATTCCGAGCTTGCCACTTTTCCTCTCTTCGGCACCCCTAATCGACTTGGATTTGTTTCGTAACCTGAAACACCTGATTATCTCGATGATCGATGTCGAAATTGCCGCAATACATTTCCTGCAAAGCGCTCGAGCCTCGTTCGAACTGCTCACTCTCACTTTCTGCGACTTCCCGATGGCGGACACCACGAGCGCCTTCTACAGCGTCTTGTCGCAGTGCATCCTTTCACACTCATCCCTCGAATCAATGATACTCATCTATCCCGACCCGGAGAGCGATAACAACCCGTGTACATGATCGCCAGTCACCCCTTCCGGCTCCTCTTTTGCTTCCGAAATCTCGCCGTCGTCAGGATTTTCTCGGCATTTGGATTTGACCTCAACGACGTGACAGTGGCTGACATGGCGAGGGCGTGGCCGCGCCTAAAAACGCTCGACCTGCTGTCAGTCGATCGTCCAGCTAGACAGCGCGTCACGCTGGATGGCCTGCGCTCCCTCAGCCGATATTGCCCCCTCCTTCAGTCCCTCGAGATGACGTTCGATGCATCCGTGGTACCCGAGATGGATCCCGCGGTCGCACCAATCGGACCACAGCAATTGACGTGGTTGTTTGTCGGCCACTCGCGCATATTGGGACCGGCGGCCGTTGCGCAATTCATCTCCTCCATTTTCCCGAGCGTAACACGCATCCCGGTCGATACTAGAGGCAATGAACCCGAGGAGATTGCGCGGCAGGCGCGCTGGAAGGAGGTCGAGTCCCAGCTGCGGGCGCATACGACGTAATTTGATCTTCGGTGTCCCGTCCTGGATGTTCTAAATTTCCTCCCGAGGCAATCCTCCAGTATCCCCAGGTACAACGATTATATTCATTCCCTCCCAGGATTGTTTGGCATATTTAGAGATAATGCAGTGACTCCACGCAGCTGATAAAAGAGACAGACTAAGTCGTGCATGGCTTCGCCGTGAGAGGGCACACCACACCTAAGAAATAAGTGGTGTTACGTGAGCGGCGGGCTGAGTGTGAGAGGAGCAGTAGTGATGGGGATTGACAAAGTTCAGCATAGTACCCACAGGAGCCTGAACTCCCGCCATTTATTGATGCATGGAGGCTGCGGAATACGCAAAAATCTATGTACAGGGTTCCGGGGTTCGACGCACGGTGCAAATTCGACAAGACTGGGTTTTTGGGGCCCACTTCGGAGTGAAATTGTATAGTACCTGCAGAGGATGAGTTGTCGGAATTTGCGGAAAGAGAAAACCGTACACAAGAAAAGGGATGGCGCCGTCACTTATTCAGGTTTTTTGATCATCGGCGGCGAGGGTCTCTCGGCACAGTAGGGGCCTGGGCAGATGGGGGTGTATTCGGCGGACCCCAGGAGCCGGGAGTGAGCGGGAAGTCGCGTCCACGGTGCGCGGGAGGGCCGCTCGGGGTGAGGGACCGGGCGTTGGTCCGCGCTGAGGGACAGAATATGAGCCTCTGCCAAGGTATCTCGGCGTCGAATGTTGCGTTGCGGGCGATAGTGCTATGTAGCGTTGAAGTAGAGATGCAAAGTACGCGGTAGGGACGTACGAGCTGTATTGGCACCCGTTTGAACGCACTTTGGGGGTAGTCTATGGATAGTTGACGGGCTTTCCGTTCTTTGACGCTTCGAGGGTGGCGATTCGTTGCCTTGTGATAGAATTTGCGTCAAATCTTGATTCTGACGAACTGCTGGCATACCTGTATCGCATTCAGTTGGTCGGCGGCAAGGTATCGTGGATTCGGACGCGGTGGCTGTCGGGCGCGGTGAGCGACTGCCGAGGATCTTGTATAAGTGCAAAACTCACGATCGAGCGGGCGCGCAGAGAGCCGTACCACGAGCTCGGGGGTTGGAGGGAAGGTCTTCGGTTGGATGATCTGGATCATGCGATGCAAGTGGTCGGCAATGGATTTGCGATCGTCGAGGATTGCCTTCTGTGAGGTATCGCGCTCCACCTCGAAGTTGGAGCGATGCGTCTCAAAGATACCGCGCTCCGTCGTCAGTACCTCCCGTTCCACCTTCAGCGCTTCACGGTCCTTGGCGGTGGACGCCTGCAGCGCGTCCATCTGCGCTTGGAGTTCCATGTGTGCTTGTTTGATGGAATCCAGCAGGGCGCTCTTTTCCCTAGTCTCCCTTTGTGTAACGTTCCAAGCCCTAGATAGCTCGGCATTGTACTTTCGAAGTGATTCCACGTCCGCCCGGTCCTTTTCGCTCGACGCCGTCAAATCCTCGTTCGACGCCTTCAAATGCGTGATCTCGGCTCTCAGAGCTTCGAACTGCCTTTCAGCCAGGGCTACGAGCATTCTAGGAGGTCTGGGGTATCGCGTGCTGTGGATATGACTCGCTGCGCCTCCGCAAGCGCCTGTGCAGCCTCCGCGTACGGATCGCCAGCGTCGAGCGCAGCATCGTCAGGATCCTCGAGTTTCAGCCGAGCAGGTGATTCTGAGGGCATAATGAATGGATTTAGAATGGCGCTGTATGCGATTTGCGCCGGGAATTTGGAAGAGCAAGATGGAGGGGAAGAGGGGCGGGATGCGCGAGATATTTGCCATCATCGGCCAGATTCAACGCAACCACATTCGGCTACTGGTCAGAGGACTCTTTTTGATTCTCCTCCGCCAAGAATGGTTCCACTACCCACTCCTGGCTGTGCGGAATGTACGGGAAGAGACACTGTTTTTGTAAAAAAAACACACTGTCATACAAATTGCATCCAAATCTTCCTCAAATCTTACAATTCGCACAAATTCGCACTGGAGAGTCGACAGAGTATTAAGCAGACTTCTGCGCACCTGGGCCGCGTTGCGAGAAGTTTCGTGGCTTGGCGGTGTTTTATTTGATCCTATGCTGGATTATATTGCTTTTAGTTGTTTTTTTCGCTCGTTCGCTTGTCAAGTTGCCCGAACCGAGTCGTACAAAGCAGGGCTATAATGAATACGGAACAAGACCCAGGAGCGTACCACGTTGCAGCCCTGCGCCGCGTTTCTAAATGCCATGATCATGTGTGGGGCGATCCTGGTTTGACTCGAGGTGGGTCATGCCCGGGTCTTCTAGTTCTCTTCTCTGCTTCCTGCGCGTTCGAAAGCGCCCTCGACATGGAGGATATTTGAATAAGAATAAGACCCAGTAGGGGACTCGGAGACTCGGAGGTTCCGCTCCCACGGTGTGCCCAATTCTCGAATTGTGCCCGCGGGGGCCCCTGGTTCGACTCCAGGCTGAATCATCACATGGCTTGCGAGCATTCTGTTTTTGCTGCTGGAGTGCTAGTCACGGCTCCAAGTCTCATTTGGGGATCTCAGGAAGGAGACACGCCGTGCAGAAAAAACACGATTACGCACCTGGGAGGCCCTTGTGTACGTCCAACTCCAGGCCACGAAACGGACGGGCTGATCCGTTTCCTGCACCGTCAAAATCATATCCATCCTACCAGTGCAGGGTTCAGCTTCGTAGGAAAGAGACCCGGTGGCGGACAGTTCCACATAATCGATGAGCCATTCGCGGAAGTCTCTGGTTCGACTCCAGGCTGGGTCGTGATTCGGCGAGTTTCGTTTTGGCACGCTGCCTCTCTAGTTTCAACAGTTACCGAGGGCGGGACTTACTGTAAACGTCTTGAGTGCGAACCTTGGTTCGATATTCGATGTCAGGATCTCGGTTTCTCGTACCATCGCCCGCAACCTGCCCTGAATGCCTAGAAAGTTTTGTTTCGCGCTCACTGTTTAACCGAGAAAGTGCAGCCGCCTGCAAAGATTCTGATATCCAGACTTACCCGAGCTGCATTTCGCGTCATTCAAGGGAGTTCGACTCTCCAAGGTTTCGCATAACGAATCACTGAGGAGCGCTGGCTGAATATTCTAGCAGCAAGAACGGTAGGGTGGATATGAATGTAGCCGACCACTTGTGGGATGACCCTTAAACTGGAGGGCGCTGCTCAATGAAATTTCGGAGGCCATGAAGAGCGTTACTTACATCTCTGGGGCGGACCTACGCTCGTATGGTACCGAGTCCCGAAGAATAAATTGTTGGCCTCAGGCGCAGTTTTTGTTGCGCAAGGCAGCGTATGATTGAGTCGAGCTGAATGAAGTAAGGACGGAATAATTTAGGCATTATAACTGGAGGTATGCATTTTACACGCAGAGTCGGAGGCCTGGAACTAGTGCTTCACCAGATTAGAACCAGTTCCCATAAGTATATCCTGCCATCCACCCCCTCTACCGACTCTGCTTCCAACTTACTCGCTGCTCACTGCACCGTCCGCAGCACGCCCCTCGCCTCAAGCCCCGCCAGCCGCTCCCGCACGGTCCCCGCGAAATAGGCGAAGGCGCCCGACGCGCTCCCAACACTATACTTCTCGTACCGGAACGTGAGCGCGCGGAGGCGCGGGACGGCGACGAGCGCGGCCTCGAGCGCGCGCCAGATGGAGGGGGGCACCGCGTCAATGTCGCGCACAGCGTCATCGATGTCGCGCCGGCCCAAGCTGTGGGCGAGGGAAATGGATTCGAGGGCGCTGTCTGCGGGTGTGATGTGGCCGGTTAAGGGCACGGCCGTGGGCGCGTGGAGGAAGACGGCGAGCCAGCGGAGGGACGTGCCGAACTCGGCAATGGGTCCAGGGGCGTCTTTGAGGTGGAGCGTGTGGAGGAGGGGGAAGGATGCCAGGGAGTTGGGTACGTCCGCGGGGGTCGAGAGGGGCATCGCTGTGAGCGGCGGATAATCACCGAGGTTGAGCGTGAGAACCTGAAGGGATGCGGCGCCGGCGAGGACGAGGGGCGGGAGGCGGTCGGGCGCGTCGTTCAGGGCGTCGTTCAGGGTATAGATCACGTCGATCGCGAGCGTGTGCAGCGCGGCGAGGAAGCCGCTCGGGACAAGCCACGCCCCAAGCGGGACCAGTACCTTGCAGTTGCCCGATATGCGCACCGTGCGCAGACGCGGGGCGGCCTCCGGAGGGATCACAGACGTCGTCCGGCCATAGGGTCCACCCCGTATTCCTCTCACCGTGGACCGCAAGGTCCGTCAGCGCAGCGCATCCGTTGAGCAGCGCGGCCCACTCCGGGAGGGTCCAGAAGCGGTGGTCGATGGAGAGCTCCACGCTCGTGAGGTGGCGTGTCGTGTCCGAGAGAATGCCATGTTGCCCGGCGGAGAGGTGGCGGAAGCCGAAGGGGTCACAATGCGTGGAGAGCTCGGTGAGATTCGGGAGCCGGGCCATGCTCTCGGACGGGAGGAGCGCGGACCCAGTGCGCGGCATATCCAGGCGGCGTACATAGCTTGCAACCGCGGGCGACGACGCAATGAGAGCGTGGAAGCCATCATTATTTCCCCCAGTCAGGCGCACCGATGAAAAGGGATGTAGACGACTCCACGGGAGAAAATCCCGCGAGATGAGCGCGCAGGTGCACAGGGCGGGGATGTCGGTCCGGAGTTCCCTGACAATCTTGTCTACCAATTCCGGCGGGAGGTCTAGTTTGGAAGCCATGAGGGCAGCCGTATTTTGGTCTCTCTGGAGCGAAAAAGCAAGGATTCCTAAAGAATTTAATTGTTAGAGACGCTGGGAAAATGACGCTGTGACATTTAGACGATGTTGCGTCTTCTCGCAGACAGACTAGGTCGGGCGGAATCGAGCGGAGAAAGTCGGGGAATTACGCACCAGAAATGACAAATTGTTTGCCAAAAAAGGAGAAAATTCAAAATGTGATGGTCCGTCAAAAGGTGGGTTGATATAAGAACCCGTACCTAAAGGTAAAGGGAACATCTATCCTGCCAGTGCAGGGTTCAGCTTCGTAGGAAAGAGACCCGGTGGCGGACGGTTCCGCGCCCGCTCCTTATATCTCCATCGATGAGCCATCCGCGGGAGTCTCTGGTTCGACGCCAGGCCGGGTTGTGTTTCGGTCAGTTCCAAGTCAGTTCCATTTTGGCGCGCTGCATCTCTAGTTTCAACCTTTACCGAAGGCGGGACTTACTGTCAACGTCTCGAGGGCGAAACTTCGTCCGATGTTCGATGCCAGGATCTCGGTTTCTCGTATTGTCAACCTGCCTTGAATACGTAGAAAGGTCAGTCCTATTTAACTAAATGGGTCTTACCTCGGGGGGAGACAGGGCTGCCGCCCGCAGAGATTCTGATATCCAGACTTATCCGAGCTACATTTCGTGGCATTCAAGGTAGTTTGACTCTCCAAGGTTTCTCGCAACGGACCACTGAGGAGCGCCCTATCAGCAAGAACGGTAAGGTGGATATGAATGCAGCCGACCACTTTGGGATGATCCTTATACAGGCGGGCGCTTCGCAATAAACTTTCGCAGGCCATGAAGAGCGTTATTTACATCTTCCGGGCGGACTAACGCTCGTATGGCACCGAGTCCCGAAGAATAAGGCCTCGGGCGCGTGTCATTCAATCGAGCCGAATTAGTCAGATACCTATGGCCGACAGATAGAATAGCATGTGCCGAGGACGGTGAAGAAAGCAAGGACGAAATAGTCGTGGCAGTTTAACCCGTTCCACGCTGGCCCAGGAACGGTCGGCGGAAACTAGAGCGATCGCGATCCATGAGCATTCCGCTGTGTCAATAGATGAGAATCGATTCCAATAATTATATCTTACAATCCACCCCCTCCAAGTACCGCTTCCGCTCTTAACTTCACTGCTCATTGCACCGTCCGCAGCACGCCCCTCGCCTCGAGCCCCGCTAGCTGCGCCCGGACGGTCCCCGCGAAATGCGCGAAGGCGCCCGGCGCGCTCCCGACGCTATACTTCCCGTACCCTTTGAACGTGAGCGCGTGGAGGCGCGGGGAAGCGAGGAGCGCGGCCTCGAGCGCACGCCAGGTGGAGGCGGGCACGGCATCGATGTCGCGCCGGACCAAGCTGTGGGCGAGGGAGACGGATTCGAGGGCGCTATCTGCGGGTGTGATGTGGTCGGTTGCGGGCGCGTGGAGGAAGTCGGCGAGCCAGCGGAGGGACGCGCCGAACTCGGCGTCGGGGCCATCTTTGAGGTGGAGCGTGTGGAGGAGGGGGAAGGACGCGAGGGAGATGGGTACGTCCGCGGGGGTCGAGAGGGGCATCGCTGCGAGCTGCGAGTAAGCATGGATATTATGGGTTTCTAGTAAAAGGGAACGCACGGGGATCAAGATGGAGCGTGAGAACCTCGAGGGACGCGGCGCCGGCGAGGACGAGGGGCAGGCGGCGGTCCGGGGGGTCGTAGTCGTCCAGGACGTAGTCCACATCGATCGCGAGCGTGTGCAGCGCGACGAGGAAACCGCTCGGGAGGAGCCACGCCCCGAGTGGGCCCAGGACCTTGCAGTCGCCCGATATGCGAAGCGTACGCAGGCGCGGGGCGTCCTCCGGAGGTGCCACAGGCATCTCCAGTCCGACGTCCTCCGACCATAGGGCCGTAGGATCAGCGTGGATCGCGAGGTTCTTCAGCGTAGCGCATCCGTTGAGCAGCGCGGCCCACTCCGGGAGAGTCCAGAAGCGGTCGATGGAGAGCTCCACGCTCGTGAGGTGGCGCGTCGTGTCCGAGAGAATGCGGTGTTGCGCAGCGGAGAGGTGGCGGAAGCCAAAGGGGTCGCAGTGCGTGGAGAGCTTGGTGAGATTCGGGAGCCGGGCCATGCTCTCGGGCGGGAGGAGCACGAACGCTGGGAGCGAGGCCATTAAGGGCATTTCCAGGCGGCGTACATAGCTTGCGACCGCGGGCGACGACGCAATGAGAGTGCGGAACGCGTAGAAATTTCCCCCAGTCAGGCGCACCGATGAAAAGAGATGTAGACGGCTCCACGGGAGAAAATCCCGCGAGATGAGCGCGCAGGTGCACAGCGCGGGGATGTCGTTCCGGAGTTCGCTGACAATCTTGTCTACCAATTCCTGCGGGAGGTCAAAGTGGGAAGCCATGAAAGCAGTCGCGTTTTGGTCCGTCTAGAGTGAACACATGGAAGAGTGGGGCTGGGAGTCCGGCGGCAAGAGGCCCAGGATATGCGGTATATGCGGCGCACAGCCCCGTTGAGCTGACTCATATGATGCCTCGGCGATCGGAACTGCAGATAAGGAGATTAGATAAGATCAGGGTGCTGAAGTGCGGTTACGCGCAGATTTTCCCACAGGAAGTAACCCGCTCCTCCCAACTCCCTTACTACTAACCTGCAATCTGTTGAATCATAGCCCGAAGCGGACAACCTCGGGTATCGGGCATCGGTCATCGGGGATCGGGCAATTCGAACATCCCCGAACTTTCTTACTCATTCTACTATATTCTTCTCACTGACTACATAACAGACGTTACTTCTCCCGCCCATTAGGGCACACGCCGGGTGCAAAAAGTTAGTGTATGTCTTCTATTCAGAGTTGGTATATAGCGGCCAGCTTCATCACTCAATTACATTAAATAAGGGAGGGAAAGGCATGTCAATGGTTTGAAAGTGGGAAATGAAAAGACGCGCCAATTATCGAAGTTCTACACTATTTTCCAGTGAACTAATTGATAGGCGGCGAAAATCGGGATAATTAACCGAGGACAGCCAATCCTGCACTGACCACTCGTCGCTCGAAACCTTTAAAAAACATGAACAGCTCGCGAGTAGGAGAATCGCCAGCGGCGCCGCCGGTCGCGTGCAAGCCCTCGGCCTGGCACGACAGATACCGGAATTTCGATTTTGTTCCCTTTCGAAATCCCGTTTATTCGAAGCAGGAATTAATTGGGTACCCAGTGGCGGATGGTTCCGTATCCATGCCGTGTACACGAAGATGGATGCAGTGGGAGGCCCTGGTTCAACTCTAGGCTGGGTCATGCACTGGATTTCTCAATGTTTTGCTACCGTTTCAACATCGTTCTTATTGAGCGGGGTTCAAATTGGTAGTCCGAGACCTGGCAGTAACGGATGGTGATGTCAGCTGATCGTCTCAAGTAGATGGGCGGGGATTTATGGTTAATTCTAAGCGGGGAAAATTGCGTGGGCACTCGATCTGTCTTTCATGCATCACTGATTTTACAAATTGAGTGCAGACAGTACATGCACACATTGCATACTGCCTGGTGAGATTCCAGGCTATAGTGATGAGCTCCAGTAGCGGACGGTTACACATCCAGAATCTTACAGCGGAAGTCTCTGGTTCGAGTCCAGGCTAGGGTCGTGTTTGAGTGGGCGGATAAGCTCCCTTTTTGTCGTTCCTTCGCTGTACTAATTTTAGGCAGGGAAAGACTTTCTGCATCCGCATCCTCTGGGTTGATACATTTCGGGACACGGGTTCTGTCACATTTCGTACGATCTTCAAGCTTGCAATCTGGTCAAAATCGGGCTTATGACGCAGGGATATCGATTAGCTGGGTATGAGTGAGACCCTAGGCCTCTGTATATATCGAACAAGCCTGTGAGCGAAAAACAAAGAAGGGGAATTCCCGCACGACCCAGCCTGGACTTGAACCAGGTACTCCCGTGAAAGTATGGGCTGGTTACATTACATTTATAGGGTGGGCGCAGAGCCGTCCGCGACTGGGTCTCATAAGATAGTCGTCGTAGCTCGTGGAAGTGGGGAGATGCGGAGTAGCAGGTTCGTAAGCTAAGCACGCCGAGATATAGCTGTCGTGGGTTTGTAGATCCCCGGTGAAGACGTTGAAACACTAGCTCCCAGATGAGTGGTAAGGGCGAGATGATTCTTCGCTGACGCAGTGGGCGCATACTTACTGACAAAAATGATGATGCAGCCAAAATAAATAAAATCGTGTCAAGCCGCAAGCAGAAAATACAGATTCTACATGCCGCCGATACGACACTCCCTTCCCGTTGGGTAATCTCAAAAACAAGCCAGAGACGCTGCCCTTTGGCTCAGGGTGGCCTTCTCGACTTCCTAGATCTAATTGGGTATGAGCGAGACACGCGGGCGGACAGCCACTACCATATCCAATGAATTCTACTTGTGCAGTGGAAAACCCTGGGTCATTCTTTAGTTTCGTCTTTTGCTGGCGGCTCAACATCGCGTTTCTGTGGGAGCAACTTGCTAGAACAGAGTAGCGGCGGATTCGTAACTATGCGCCCGGGAAGGCGACAACTGCGAACGAGCCAGAATAAAAACGAACAGATTTTCCACACGACTCAGTCTGGACTCGAACCAGGGCTTCCTACAACACTGCAAAGTAGCACACGAAACAAGGCGCAGCGCGGACCCTCCGCTATGGGGTCTCATTCCCACTCAAACCCTCTGTCGAGCGCGAGTTCGAGAGCGAACGAACAAAAGATTCCGCCCGAATCATGACGAGCCAGCCTGGGGTCGAACCAGGGATTCATGCTTCAGACCTAGCGCAAACAAACCCTCCGCTACTAGATCTCTTCCTCGTACAGTTAAACCCCTTGTAAACGCACACGCAAATAGGGGGAAAATAGCGCCGGAGTCTACGCGAGCGTCTAGATCTGCGTCGGCGCCGGCCTTTGAGAACGTCAGACCTCGGGGGATCGAATAGGTAAGTAGAATCGCGCACCTGGCGGCATCGCTCGAATGTCACCCACCTCACTCCTCCCCGATTTACATTTCATCTTACCGGCTCCCGCTCCCGCACCGGCGCCCGCGCCCGCGCCCGATTACCCTCGCCTGATTACCCTCGCCTCTTCCTCCGTTGTAGCATTCTACAACAAACTACCCCCGTCCGCACGCACCTGCCGCCCCAATCGAAGCGGCATCCGCCCCAACCAACGCAGCATACACCCCCCGCGCCTCCCCCCACCTCGCATGCCGGAGACTAAACCCCCTCATCGCCGCACACGCCGCCTCGTCCCCCGCCGACACGATACCGTGCCGGAGCAGGGACGCAAAGAATCTGCAGAGCTGCGTGGGGCGTGGTGTCAGTTTGTGCGCCGAGCGAGGAAGGCAAATAAATGGGCAAGGGAGAGGGGAGGAAGACGAAGACATTTTCTTCCGAAGGTCGAAGCACACGGGAAACTCACGTTAACGACGCCCTTCTCCGCGCCATCGCCCTCCCCCTGCTCCACCAGCGCCGTCTGGAGCAGCCCAATACTACCGTCTAGGAACGGCCCGAGAACCTCCTCGCGGACGCGCGCAACAAGCGGGAGCGGTGTGGGCGGGCAGAGGAGGCGCGTGAGGAGGTCGAGCGTTGGGAGGGTTGGGGGAAGAGTGGGGAGGGCGGCTAGATATGAAGGATTAGTTGCAAGTGAACCGGAAGTGCTGGCGGACGAAATATGATCGGGGTGCGCGTGCGCGCATAAAAGCGTATACGCGAGCCCGGGGTTGTGCGCCGCGAGTAGAGCGAGGTCTTCTGGCGCGAGGAGTGGGGAGGCAGCGAGCGTATGGAGGAGGGGGGTTAGGTGCTAGCGAACCATGTCAGTGGATGCACGAAGGGAGGGAAAGGCGGAAGCACGCACCCGTTGTTCCACAAGCGAGAGGACGCGCACGCGCGCGGCGAGGAGGCGTGTGCCGTGATCTTCTTCAGGCGTAATTCTCGTTGAGCTGGTCGTGAATCTAGTTGGGTTGGTATACGCCAATGAGGGTAAGGACGACAAAAGCGGCAAGGAGGTGGGGCGTAAGATTCATCTCTGCAGCACATTCAATGCGATGAGATGTGGTTGGAGAATATGAATGAAAGGGCGACGCACAAGTCAGATGTAGTGGCACCATGATAGAACGTGTCATCGAGCATCAGTTTCGCGGCTCTAAAGTTGGGTGGCAGCAGGGAGCGGGCGAGGGCGCCGGGGAGTATGGGCCGATCTGCATAATTCTGACTTTAAAGTTAGGTATTGCAGGTGCACGTACATCTTCCCCATCGCCCTTGAGGATCTTCCAGAGGACCCACACGAGCGGCTCGTTGTCGCCCGCCTGTCGCGTTCCTTGAGAAGCGTGCCGAGGAGCACGGACTTGAAGGGGTTGAGCGCGATCGGATGGGGGCATACAGCGCGAAGAGGAGGAACGCGACAAGGATTCGGGCGGGAAGCTGGATAACCATATTATCGATATCGATTGCGATGGAGGCGATTCAAAGAGAAGGGAAATGCGCACCTCGCACGGCACAGGAGGGTCAAGGATGGGCAGCAGCGAGTGAGGGCGAGCTGGAAGGTCGAGGTCGAGTGCGCGAGGCGCGCAAAGGCGGGGGTCGCGGCGGAGCAGGGGTACGAGCTTGCACGGGCGAGGAGGTGCGCAACGGAGGCGCGGGAGTCGGCGGGGGTCAACGACGAGGGGGTCGCCGTCGTCGTCGGGGGCAGCGGCGAGAGTACGCCATGCATCGCAGTCGGAGACACGCGGCAAGGTGGAGGCCGCAACTGTTTGCGTGTGCTGGGACACACACGTGGTGATGCCGGGTTCAACCGGATTCAAATTTTTCAACATCGGAAAATTTTCTAACACTCAAGAGAATAGGGCGTGAATAAAAAGAATTATGATTTACTCGGTACATGAGTCCCGAAAGAGAGAAACAATACCCAAGGCATCTATCCCCCAGCTTGTTGAAGTCGAACCAGGGAGTGGAACTTCTTCGTACATGGCGCGCGAGAGCAGAACCATCCGCCAGTGGGGGTCACTTTTGTAGAATGAAACTTCACAGGGTTATATACGGTACTTGAATTCTAGTTTTAAAATTAGGAATGAAACAGGAACCAGCTTCAATTACCCCTGGCGCTGTACTGAATACGCTCGCCTACTTAAATAACATGGCGGACTCCTTTACCAGA